>CM066583.1:15226745-15329245 GCA_033816785.1 Picus viridis
AGGGAGAGAGGAGCATTACAGCTGCAAAACAGCCACAGCAGGAGATATTAACCAATGGCCCAGGGCTTATGGCATCAGCCCACAGCTGAAAACCTAAATCTAATTCCATCTTCTGCTTGAAGAGGTTTCAGCCCCTGCCTCGTCCCAGAGGAGGAGCCGTGGGGCTGCAATGCGGCGTGTCCCTGCGAGGCAGAGGGAGCAGCCAATGCCTCCTGTCGATGCCTTTCCATCTGGCATTGCTGATTAAACTTCCACCTGACATAAGGGTTGATTATTAATTGTCCTGACTGCTCAGCTCATTCTTCCCTGCCTTAGTGAAAACAAACCAGCCATTCAGTGAGCTCCTGCTCAGGATTGGCTCTACCTCCATGGGGCACCTTGGTGTTCGCTGGAGGTTGGAGCTTAGTTTTACATCTCCATGCTGCTTGTTGCAGATGCCACAAGTGGATATTGTGGTGGCATTTCACCCCCCCACCCCCACCCCCACCCCCCCCCCCCAGGTAAAAGGCTCCAGGAAAGACATGGAACTGCTGGAACAAGTCCAGAGGAGGGCCACAAAGATGATCAGAGGACTGGAGCACCTCCCTTACGGGGAGAGGCTGAGAGAGTTGGGGCTTTTCAGCCTGGAGAACAAAAGTCTCCAGGGAGAACTTAAAGCAGCCTTCCAGTACCTGAAGGGGGCTACAAGAAAGCTGGGGAGGGACTTTTTACAAAGGCTTGTAGTGACAGCATGAGAGGAAATGGACTTAAGGAGAGTAGGTTTAGACTGGATATTAGAAAGAGAGGAGCAGCTGCCAGTGACTGTCACGCATGCAGGCAGCCACAGTCTCACATAGTTTCTGAACATACAAGGAGTTGATTGAAACAGTACAGAGCACCACACAAAGGTCTCTGTACCTCCAACTGCTTGTTCTAGAGAAGGAGCCCAGCCCCTAACTAAATACCATACTCTGGAAGTCATGGAGTTCAGAGCTCTTTGTGCAGAACGTGGTTTAACTGGGTTTGCTGGGCTGGGGGCTTCCTCCCTCAGCAGCATGGAGTTATCTGCTCACCACCAGTCTGTGGGCACAACCTAAGCTGTGCTGGTCCCTTTTATGGAGCTCTAACAGCTTCACTCTTAGCAGTGATATCACTGATCTTTGAGATCCCGTGGTGGCAGCAGACGAGGACCAGAATCACTCAGGTTGATGAGATCTGTGTGCACTTTGTGCTACTAAAGTCAAGGCATGTCCAAGCCCTACCACTGGCTTAGAAGCACGCTCTAATCTTGGAGGCAGTTGTCCTGACTTCATGTCCCTGAAGACTTGACCCTTCTGTGCAGCCTCAGGGAGTTTGGTCAGAATCCCTCACACCAGCTTGGTGATGTCTTTTCCTATTTACCAAGCCAAGTGTGAACTCCTGACTGAGAAAAACTCAAGCAAATGGATCTTGCTTCTGTTGAAAGCAGGAAGAACTGTTCTGTTCATTTAAGTGAACCTTCAGACTGGAACTCCTCTCTAATGCAGACATTAATGGAGGTGTGGAGACAGTGGGTTCAAGGACACTGCACTGGAGTACCCACACTGCTTTGGAGTACAGATCAACCCAGATATGGGGAAAGGAGAACTTTGGTGGCTACTGAAACTCAACTTGCTGACAAATCACATTAATAGGACAGTGCCTTGTCAGCTGATTAATTATGGCAAAGGATATCTGCTCCATTAAGTAACATATGCTGCATGCCTTTAAAAAGTGAGTGGGTCAGATGAAGAGCTGCAGAGGGAGAGTTATTCCTTTAGGACTAAACTGACCTTCTCAAGAAGGCCTCAAGACTGTGGGATATGTCAGGTGCAGGAAGACACAGAAACTGAGAGCTTAGCAGGGACCTGGAAGGCTCTAAGTCCAGACTGAAGAGAACAAATAACAGAATCATAGAATCATAGAATAGTTTCAGCTGGAAAAGACCTTTAAGTGAATCATCATAGAATCATAGAATCAATAAGGTTGGAAAAGACCTCAAAGATCATCAAGTCCAACCTGTCACCCAACACCTCAGGACTAACTAAACCATGGCACCAAGTGCCACATCCAATCCCCTCTTGAATACCTCCAGGGATGGTGACTCCACCACCTCCATGGGCAGCACATTCCAATGGCTAACAACTCTCTCTGGGAAGAACTTTCTCCTCACCCCCAGTCTAAACTTCCCCTGGTGCAGCTTGAGACTGTGTCCTCTTGTTCTTGTGCTGATTGCCTGGGAGAAGAGACCAACTCCCTCCTGGCTACAACCCCCCTTCAGGGAGTTGTAGAGAGCAATGAGGTCTCCCCTGAGCCTCCTCTTCTCCAGGCTAAGCAACCCCAGCTCCCTCAGCCTCTCCTCACAGGGCTGTGCTCCAGGCCTCTCCCCAGCCTCATTGCCCTTCGCTGGACACATTCAAGTGTCTCAGTGTCCTTCTCAAACTGAGGAAGCCAGAACTGGACACAGGATTCAAGGTGTGGCCTAACCAGTGCTGAGTACAGGGCAGAAAGACTTCCCTGCTCCTGCTGGCCACACTATTCTTGATGCCAGCCAGGATGCCATTGGCCTTCTTGGCCACCTGGGCACACTGGTTACACAAGAGCATCGAGTCCAACCATTATCTAACTCTACAAGAAAGGAAGAAATTGTGCAGAATTTGTTCAAACCCAGAAAACCACTGAGCTGACTGCAGTCAAAAGGAGAAGCAAGGACACAATGTCTTGTTCCAAAACAATCCTCATTCTTGCTCTGTTTTACCTGATGGCTTTCAGTTGCCCTAATTAAAAAGGTAATTCTTCAAGTTTGTGTACAGGCTATCTTTCTGAGTTTAAAGGGCACTGTGGTCTTCATGGGGATATTACTAAGTTATCTGGATACATCCTTCTGAAAGCTACATTTGATTTGTGGTCCCACCACAGCAATGAACAAACCCCCACAGCAGTGCTTTCCAAACTGAAGCTGAGTGCTATGGCCACAAGCAGGAATCAGCCTCTTTAATGTTAACTCTGGGCAAGTCATTTGTTCCCTGAGCCTCTCTTACAAGTAGCTGTGAGGTTTAAGAAGAATTTTGAAGAACACCAGAAGCACAGTGATACATAGTTGCTGCCCACTCCATGAAATGCAGGAAAGAGTGGATGGTTGTTCCTGTTAACTATAATCTGGCGCATGATTGCTCCAATTATATGACCAGGTGGCCAAGAAGGCCAATGGCATGCTGGCCTGCATCAAGAATAGTGTGGCCAACAGGAACAGGGATGTCTTTCTGCCCTGTACTCAGCACTGGTTAGGCCACACCTTGAGTCCTGTGTCCAGTTCTGGGCTCCTCAATTTAAGAAGGACATTGAGACTCTTGAACGTGTCCAGAGAAGGGCAATGAGGCTGGGGAGGGGTCTGGAGCACAGCCCTGTGAGGAGAGGTTGAGGGAGCTGGGGTTGCTTAGCCTGGAGAAGAGGAGGCTCAGGGGAGACCATCTTGCTCTCTATAACTACCTGAAGGGTGGTTGTAGCCAGCTGGGGGTTGGTCTCTTCTCCCAGGCAAGCAGCACCAGAGCAAGAGGACACAGTCTCAAGCTGCACCAGGGGAGGTTTAGGCTGAATCTTATAAAGAAATTCTTCCCAGAGAGATTGCCCATTGGAATGTGCTGCCCAGGGAGGTGTTGGAGTCACCACCACTGGAGGTGTTTAAGAGGAGACTGGATGAGGCACTTGGTGCCATGGTTTAGTTGATTAGATGGTGTTGGGTGATAGGTTGGATTCGATGATCTCAGAGGTCTTTTCCAACCTGGTTAATTCTGTTCTATTCTATTCTATTCTATTCTATTCTATTCTATTCTATTCTACTCTATTCTATCACTGATAGCAAGTTGAGGGAAGTGGTATTTCTCATCTACTAACTGGAAAAACACATGGATTCATGTTTGGGCTCCCCAGTACAAAACAGACTTGGACATATGTCCAAGTGTGCCCAGTGAATGACCACAAAGACAACTAAGACTGACAGAGCTTGGGACTGTTTTGATTTAAGAGATCTTCCTTATGGAGGATCTTTTCAATGTGTATGAATGCCTGATGAGGGAGCAATGACAATGGATCCAGACTCTTCTCAGTGGTGCCCAGTAGCAGAGCAAAGGAGTTGTTTTGAACACCTCCAGGAGTCCCTGGAGGTGTTCAAAAAAGGACTGGATGTGCCACTTGGAGCTATGGCTTAGTTGTCATGAGGTATTGGGCAATAGGTTGGACTTGATGATCTCTGAGGTGTTTTCCAACCTTCTTGATTCTATGATTCTATGAAATACAAGAACTCAGTTTAAATATATATATATATATAAAAAATCCAAATCAAACAAACAAACCAACAGCAAGAAAAAAAAATCCCAAACAAACAAAACAAAGTGAAACAAACCAACAAAAAAAGTGGCAAACAACAAAAAACAGCTTCGAGGGCTGAAGTGGAGCAAGTGAAGTGGAGCAAATTGCTCAGAGAGGTTGTGGAGTCTTCATCCTTAGAGGTTTTCAAACCCAACTGGGCGCTTTTCTGGACAACTTTCTTAGCTGGTGTTTCTCTGATCACGGAGGCTGAAGCACAGGTCCCTTCTGACCTCATCTATTCTGTGACTCTCAGCCACTCCATGTACCAGCAATAAGGACCTCAGGAGCAGTGCAGTTTGATCATTACTTCCAACACTCCCCCTCTCTCCCCTAAAACAAGAGGAGGGGTTGTAACCTTCTGTGTCATCAAAATTCCTTCCTTAATGGAAGTTACCATGATACTAAACCATGAAGTCTTGACCTCTCTTTCCACTGGTAAAGGGTATTCTGGAGCTAGACATCAATCTTCTCTGTCCAAGGTTCCACCCTCCCCTTCCCTTCTGCTTATGGGAAGAAGATGAATCTTTCCATCTGTGAATTACCCAATATAAATTATTCATGGAGCACTTTTATCAAGCCTATTAGCTGCACAGGAATCTAGGTAAATGTCAAGTCACCTTCGTTAATCCTTCATTCAGGCCGTTGGAAGCGATACTGCGCGGGAGTGGTAATGCATTTGACCTCCCCGAGCGTTCACTTTGCCAGAGACACAGCCTGATGAGAAAAGTCTAAGTGCTTCTCTGTGGCAGAGTCTGGACTCCTTTCTGAGTAATTGGGTAGTAGGCGTGTGAGAGACTAAAGCTTGTCTCCCCTGGTGTGACTCAACAAAGATAAAATCCCTTGCTGCTTGCCCAGACAGTAGCTGATGTGCGTTGGGCAGAGCCACTGGAAGGACTCTTGGAAGGTGCAAAGATAACATTGCTCATGGGACTGCAGCTGGCCTACAACAATGGCCCAAGGGCCCAGCCAGCACGCCTATGAGGAAAGGCTGAGGGAGCTGGGGTTGCTTAGCCTGGAGAACAGGAGGCTCAGGGGTGACCTTCTTGCTCTCTATAACTTCCTGAAGGGAGGTTGTAGCCAGGCAGAGGTTGGCCTCTTCTCCCAGGCACCCAGCACCAGAACAAGAGGACACAGTCTCAGGCTGCGCCAGGGCAGGTTTAGGCTGGATGTTAGGAAAAAGTTCTACACGGAGAGAGTGATTGCCCATGGGAATCGGCTACCCGTGGAGGTGGTGGAGTCACCTTCACTGGAGGTGTTCAGGAGAAGACTTGATGGGGTGCTTGGCTGTATGGTCTAGTTGTTGGGTGGGTTGGATTGGTTGATAGGTTGGACGCGATGATCTTGAAGGTCTCTTCCAACCTGGTGTATTGTATTGTATTGTATTGTATTGTATTGTATTGTATTGTATTGTATTGTATTGTATTGCCTTCAGGACAAGATCATTTCCAGCCATCAGATACCCCAGGGAGGGAGGATGATGAAGGTCAGAAGAGACCTTATTGCTGTCTACAACTACCTGAAAGGAGGTTGTAGCCAGCTGGGGATTGGTCTCTTCTCCTAGGCACCCAGCACCGGAACAAGAGGACACAGTCTCAAGCTGCACCAGGGGAAGTTTAGGCTGGAGGTGATGGAGAAAGTCTTCCTAGAAAGAAAGATTTCCCACTGGAATGTGCTGCCCAGGGAGGTGGTGGAGTCACCATCACTGGAGGTGTTTAGGAAGAGACTGGATGAGGCACTTGGTGCCATGGTTTAGTTGATTAGATGGTGTTGGGTGATAGGTTGGACTTGGTGAACTCAAAGGTCTTTTCCAACCTGGTTAATTCTATTCTATTCTATTCTATTCTATTCTATTCTATTCTATTCTATTCTATTCTATTCTATTCTATTCTATTCTATTCTATTCTATTCTACCCTATCCTATCCTATCCTATTCTATTCTACCCTACCCTACCCTACCCTACCCTACCCTACCCTACCCTACCCTACCCTACCCTACCCTACCCTACCCTACCCTACCCTACCCTATCCTATCCTACCCTATCCTATCCTGTCAGATATCTTTCAAGTGCCTATGCCCCAAGGACTTCAACAGACTTTAAGGTGAAAAAAAAAAAAAGAACAAAAGGTAACTCGGGTAGGAAAACTGGGACATTAGTGGGAATTCTCTCATATGTGTGCTAGCCTTCATAACCTGTACCTCCCTGATTCCATAGACTTCAGGGTGGCTGGAACTAGAGGAGCTTTAAGGCTCCTTCCAACTCAATCCATTCTGTGTTTCTATGATTTCATACTTTGCAGTGTGTTTAGTCTCCAGCCTAATGGACCTTTAATTGATTCCCAGATGCTGACACAGTTTCCAGAGGTGGGATAGACCAGCATAGTGGTGAGGACGCTAGCTGCATATGTGGGACACATCGAGAATGGGTGGCATCAGAGCTGGGGCATGAGATGGAGCCCATGTGAGACTCCATCCTGCTCCATCATCCTTCATCCTGCTTGTTATTTGAAAATCACACTCGCAAACAAGCAGCTGTGAGGGCTGCACTTGGTGGGCAACTCAACCCCACTGATCTGTGTTAGGTACAGTCTGAGAAGACCTAAGGGAGAGATTCTCCACGTGAGACTTAGAGATGCTTTCTGCATCAGCCAGCCTTGGACACCAAGTGAGTGTCCTGCCTCTCAGCCTAGCCAGGACAGATCTACCTGGGGGGAAAATGCAAAACTGGAACTTCTGAATGCCTAAGGGATTTGAAAGTTGAAAACCTTTAGAATGTCAGAATCTGAAGAACAGAGATTTTCATGATCGTATCTTAGGATATAGAAACCTGTTGTCAACCTGTTTGCTATTTCTCGTGCCTTGCAATGGAGACTGATGTGGAAATATCCATATTTCTGCCATGTTAAGTAGGAGAAGCCAACTGTGACAAGTCTACACCAGCTTTCACTCCAGCCACTCCCAAGCTGTGTCTCCACATGGTTCTACATTTCTGTGGAGCTCACCTGATGGTCCCTCTCACAGTGCTTCTGTGCTTGGGGTGGTCAAACCTTATTGCTCCAGGTCTAGCCCTAAACAGTTTGCCCAAGGCTACTTGGAGAGCCTGTGGAGGAACATACACAAAATTGCTGGCTAGCATCCAAGTCCTCAATCCATGCCTCCTGTGTAGAGTGCAGTTGTCTTGCAGGCTGGCACTACACTAAATAGAAAGGAATAAAAACAGCCAGACAATATGCTTTCTACTTCCAGGCTTTCCTGGTCTCTCTTTTTGCATCTCCCTTGTTGATCCCACACGTAAAACACAGAGTAAACAGTGCCTGATGCCAGCTGGAGCATTGCCTCAGCGCAGACATGAAATGATGCCTCCCCTTGGTATCCTTCTTTTCCATAATCCTTTTCTAATCTGCTGGCAAGGAAACAAAGACCATATCAGGGCTACAGCTGCCTGTCTTGGATGTATGCAGAGACACAAGTTTGCACATACGTTGCTCTGTGTCTGCCAACTCCACGACGATAATAAATCCGAGCATTTAAAACGAGGGCTGGAAGCGTAGCCCAGGGGGAGGGGGAGCCCGTGACAGTGCAAGAAACTTGTAGGTGCACAGTGGGCAGCAAAGTATCTGAAAGGGACTGGAATCCTCTCCACCAAATAAGATATGAAGCACACAAATGATTCGAGCATTATAAAGCAAATGTGTTCGCTTCACACCCTTGTCAGCAGGCATTTACAGCTCAGCATCTCCTCCTTCCTGGCTGTAAGACCCTGGATTATATTCTCTGCAAGCAAGTGTGGGTTTCTCAGCACAAGCCAGAGCTTTTTCCTTTATTCATCTCCTCTGCACAGCAGAAAGCCTCTCCCACCCGTTTGCCCAAGCACTTAAAGAGTAGTTGTGAAGTGCTCAGCCTGAGTTAGCAGAGGACTTAATGAGCCAACCCTTGTTTACATCAGTGCATGAAGAAACTGAAGAGATTCACAGGACAGAAGTCTTGTGTTGAGATCAGCTAAATATGGAAACACCACTTCTCCTTTAGCACAGCTCTGAGCCACAAGCTGATGGAGGTTGAGCAAGTCCTCTGAGAAAGTGGGATGGCATGGATGCCTGCTCCTATGCTTTTCCTGGACATCCAGAGCTGATTGCCATCTGAAACTAGGAGGACTTTTCATCTCACCCAGTGTGGTCATTCTCACAGTGTCCTATTAATGGCAAACTGTGCAGAAATAGCCACCCAGAGAGCTACAAAGACACTGTGTTAAGTCTGAGCTTCAGCAGCTGTAGGAAAAAGCAGTGGGGCATCAAGACCACAGCCTTGTGACTCCTCTGCTTTCCCAAGCTAGTCAGAGACACAGCATGGCCCTGAGCTATGGCAGCTGGTGTGAAGTCAGCTCTGACACAGCATAATGTTGCATGAATGGTGGAAACAAAAGCACCATTAAACTTCTCTCTTGGAGAGTCTGGAAGGTCTGTCTGGTGAAAATCAGAACTATCTTCTCCTAGGAAAGAGGATTTACCCTATGGGATGTATTTTCTCATGATCTGGGTGAGCTCTGAGAACCCTCAGATGAAAAACTCAGCACTGGAGCCTCTTTCCCTTCTCCACTTGGAAGGGAATTTACCATTCCTTCTGGCTTCCCACTGCTCTCCTGCACTTGCCTTCCTTTTGCTAGTTAAAAATTTCCCCTTTGTTTTTTTATTAAACAATGTATAACTGAAGCCATCCTAATTCTTAAAACACATGGACCAAGAAGAAACTGATACAAGCCCTCTCTTGCCTCGACTAACCCACCAGGAATGTCAGTGCTACACTGCTTTGTGTTTGAATGTCATTATTAAGTTAGGGATTTCAGTTTCACTCTAAACACAGTCCTGTTTTATTAACCATACTTTCATAGAATCACAGAATCAGTAAGGTTGCAAAAGACCTTAGAGAGCATCAAGTCCAACCTATCACCCAACACCTCATGACTAACTAAACCATGCCTCCAAGTCCCACATCCAATCCCCTCTTGAACACCTCCAGGGATGGTGACTCCACCACCTCCCTGGGCAGCACATTCCAATGGCCAATTCCTCTTTCTGGAAAGAACTTTGTCCTTACCTCCCCTGGCACAGCTTGTGACTGTGTCCTCTTGTTCTGGTGCTTGTTGCCTAGGAGAAGAGACCAACCCCTCCTGGCTACAACCTCCCTTCAGGTAGTTGTAGAGGGCAAGAAGGTCTCCCCTGAAACTCCTCTTCTCCAAGCTAAACAACCCCAGGACAGGGGTTTATAGACAGTGAAAAGAACAAGTTGCCTAGAATTCATGCAGGGAGAGGAGAAGGCCAGAAACTGAGTCTCATTTTCATGCACTAAAAATGATCCCCAGAAATAAGCAATTGAATGTGGCTGATAGGATATGGAGAGCACAATCCCAATGATACACATATGCAATTCTGTAGCTCTTCTCAGCATCTAGATAAGCCTATCTGGTAGCAGCAGCAGCTGATCCAGTGACATGTGCAAAGCTCAAATCCACCAAATATGAGATTACACTTTACATTTAGAAAGCATCTTTCCCTGAGGATAGCATAGCTATTTTTTCCCCCCAGCTATTACATATGAACTGGATATCACACTGGCCCACTGCGTGTCTGCTGTGTCGGGGAGTGAGCAGCTCTGGCTGTGATGAGACACCCCGAAACAAGGTTAGAGTGTAGAAGGGTTCTGCAGAGGGACCTTGACAGGCTGGACAGATGGGCAGAGTCCAACAGGATGGCATTCAGCAAGTCCAAGTGCTGGGTGCTGCACTTTGGCCGCAATAACCCCATGCAGTGCTACAGGCTGGGGTCGGGGTGGCTGGAGAGCATACAGGCAGAAAGGGACCTAGGGGTACTGGTCAACAGCAGCTGAACATGAGCCAGGAGTGTGCCCAGGTGGCCAAGAAGGCCAATGGCATCCTGGCCTGCATCAGCAATAGTGTGGCCAGCAGGAGCAGGGAAGTCATTCTGCCCACTCAGCACTGGTTAGGCCACACCTTGAGTGCTGTGTCCACTTCTGGGCCCCTCAATTTAAGAAGGACATTGAGACACTTGAACATGTCCAGAGAAGGGCAACAAGGCTGGGGAGAGGCCTTGAGCATAAGCCCTGTGAGGAGAGGCTGAGGGAGCTGGGGTTGCTTAGCCTGGAGAAAAGGAGGCTCAGGGGAGTCCTTATTGCTCTCTACAACTCCCTGAAGGGAGGTTGTAGCCAGGTGGGGATTGATCTCTTCTCTCAGGCACCCAGCACCAGAACAAGAGGACACAGTCTCATGCTGCACCATGGGAGGTTTAGGCTGGAGGTGAGGAAAAAGTTCTTCCCAGATAGAGTTGTTAGCCATTGGAATGTGCTGCCCAGGGAGGTGGTGGAGTCACCGTCCCTGGAGGTGTTCAAGAGGGGTTTGGATGTGGCACCTGGAGCCATGGTTTAGTTAGTCATGAGGTGTTGGATGACAGGTTGGACTCGATGATCTTTGAGGTCTCTTCCAACCTTATTGATTCTGTGATTCTATGATTCTAAGGACAGAGTAACCCACAATGGTGGATTGTGCTTCCTTTACCTATCTGTTGTCAATGCTAAAGGCTATCAAATCTATTTGTATTCTTTTGACACAAGTATAAGCATATCTATAGGGTGGAAGGATGGGAACATGGCCATGGTGGTGGTAGGTTGAGAGATGGACTCAATGACATTAGAGGTCTTTTCAAACTGAACCAACTCTCTATTTCTATGGTATCCAGTCCTGTAGCCAAACCTTCAATATTTGGTATAGAAGCCTGTGCTTCCATGTATGAGGGGCTCCAGAGGGCTCCAGGTGAGTGACCAAGTGATGATCCCAGGACAGCAACCTCAGGAGAAGGAAATGCTTGTTGCAGATTAGTGCTTCACTAAGATAACAAATTTATCCTCTCCCTGCCTCCAGACTGGGAGGGCTGCAACCTGCTCCTTGGAGACGAAGAGAGTCTGCTAGCAGCAAGGGGACAGATGGTCTTTCATGCACTAATCCTGCTCTACACCCCTAGAAAACCAAGGGATTTTGTCACTGAAAAACTGCATGGCCAAAGACACTTTATAAAACGTACTGCAGAACGATTTGGGTCATTATGGATTAGGCAAGCTTCCCACTTCTCGGGAAGCAAACAGCTCTTCAAAAGAGCTGTGCCGGACACAATCCTCTTTGACACACTCTGTCCCCTTCTCGTGTCTCACAAGGGAATGTGTACAGAGCCTGATTCTCCTCTCTCACACCACAGACCGTCAGGGGTAACACCTTTGCTGGGGAGACACAGGGGCATCAGGCTCAAAGGATCTAGTGGGACTGATCTTTGGCTGCAAGTGATGGCATTGAGCAAATGCTGCTCTAGGGATGAATATCATTACAACTAACAGCAGCTTCCAGTTTTGCCCTTTGTCTTCTCTGTCCTCTTACCTGTCATGTCCTAAAAGAGATGGGAAATCAAGACTCCAGAGGAGAATAGCTAAAGCACGTGTGCACTAGCTGCCATGTCTTACTTGCTTCTGCCAGGTGCTCCCTGTTGTAACAGTTCCATTAGCTGCAAAAGTGTGCACTAGTACCGTGTCTTACTTGCTTCTGCCAGGTGCTCCCTGTTGTAACAGTTCCATTAGCTGCACAAGTGTGCACTAGTACCATGTCTTACTTGCTTCTGCCAGGTGCTCCCTGTTGTAACAGTTCCATTAGCTGCAAAAGTGTGCACTAGTACCGTGTCTTACTTGCTTCTGCCAGGTGCTCCCTGTTGTAACAGTTCCATTAGCTGCACAAGTGTGCACTAGTACCATGTCTTACTTGCTTCTGCCAGGTGCTCCCTGTTGTAACAGTTCCATTAGCTGCAAAAGTGTGCACTAGTACCGTGTCTTACTTGCTTCTGCCAGGTGCTCCCAGTTCCATTAGTTGCACTAGTACCGTGTCTTAACAGTTCCATTAGCTGCACAAGTGTGCACTAGTACCATGTCTTACTTGCTTCTGCCAGGTGCTCCCTGTTGTAACAGTTCCATTAGCTGCACAAGTGTGCACTAGTACCGTGTCTTACATGCTCTTACTTGCTTCTGCCAGGTGCTCCCTGTTGTAACAGTTCCATTAGCTGCACAAGTGTGCACTAGTACCATGTCTTACTTGCTTCTGCCAGGTGCTCCCTGTTGCACCAGTTCCATCAGCTGCATTCCAAATCCCGTTGTTGTCACTCCCATGCATCAAGGGAAGGTAAATCACCAGAGCAGAGCAAATGATTTCATGATCCCTGACTGAATTTGCTGAATCTACCTTTTCTGAAATCTGGTGGCACAGACAGATGAGGGACCTTAAAATCTCCTCCATGTAGTGTATTAGTGACTGGCTGCAGCAGTTGCACAGCCTTGATGCACTACCTGGATGACCACAACCAGCCAGTCAGTCTCTATCATCCACTTTGAAGTTCACTTCTATACATCCCTTTTGTTCTGTATATTGTTTCATAGCCTCACAGGATTTAAAGCCCAGAGGGGTTTCTGGGGTCATCTAGTTTAAGTTTCCCAAGTTTCACCCCGTTTCTCCTGAGTAAGATCAGTAACTTCTCTTTGATGAAAATGGATGCAGTGAAAAAGAGAGGATGAAAGAATTCATTCTGTTGAGCAGAGGAACTAACAAAACCAGCTTCATTTTAGGTTTGTGCCTTCACAGCACTGGCTCTGGCTCTCCTGCCGAGACACTCAGTGTCTTGCTGGGTGAGAAACAGTTTGTGTTATGCCTGTTGCAGACCTCTGCGTGCCAACTGGTGGGCCAGTGCCCTCAAAGCTGGCCAGCTGCCGCCAAATAAATTGACTAATGCTGAGTTCTTCCTGTCTTGGCAGTTGAGAGGGGGCTAATTCTTCTTTTCTCTTCTCAACAACAGATTTCACCACCCTTGTGGATATTGAATTCTCTCCGAATCTCCTACCTCCTCCCCCTGAAACCTGATTGAGATTGACTAACATGTTTCAGAAGTCATGAAGGGATGGAGAGAGGAGCAGGAGGAGAGCTGGGTTTTGTAGACATAAGATCACATAGCTCTCTCTTCTAAGGAAGTTCATAATGAATGCAAACATGACTAAGGAAGGAATGAATTAAGTTAATGGAGGAATGGTTATCTTTATTCTTCAAGCTCTGAGGGAAAAAAATGTAGAAAGGAAGGAAGTCCATCTCTATAACATCAGCTTGTATTCTCAAGCAGTAGGGCTTTGGCACTGACCCCCAGTCAGGGTCAGTAGCTGATGCTGCCCACACCAGGTTTTTATATGTATCAGTACAATAAAAGGAAGAGGGAATAGAATAGAATAGAATAGAATAGAATAGAATAGAATAGAATAGAATAGAATAGAATAGAATAGAATAGAATAGAATAGAATAGAATAGAATAGAATAGAATAGAATAGAATAGAATAGAATTGAATTGAATTGAATTGAATTGAATTGAATTGAATTGAATTGAATTGACCAGGTTGGAAGAGACCTTCAAGATCATCGAGTCCAACCTATCACCCAACACCATCTAATCAACTAAACCATGGCACCAAGCATCACATCCAGTCTCTTCCTAAACACCTTCAGTGATGGTGACTCCACCACCTCCCTGGGCAGCACATTCCAATGGCCAATCTCTCTTTCTGGGAAGAATTTCTTCCTAACATCCAGCCTAAACCTCCGCTGCTGCAGCTTGAGGCTGTGTCCTCTTGTTGTGGTGCTGGTTGACTGGGAGAAGAGACCAATCCCCACCTGGCTACAACCTCCCTTTAGGGAGTTGTAGACAGCAATAAAGTCTCCTTTGAGCCTCCTCTACACCAGGCAATCATTGCTCAGGCAATCATTGCTTAACAGCATCACAGAAACACAGAACAGTGGAGGTTGGAAAGGGACCTCTGTAAACTGTTGAGTCCAACCCCCCTGCTCAAGTAAGGTCACCTAGATGTGGTTGCCCAGGAAAAAGTCCAGGCAGGTTTGGAATCACTCCAGAGAAAGCAGCACCACAGCTTCTCTGGGCAGCCTGCTCCAGGGCTTCAGCACCTGCACAGCAAAGAAGTTTTTCCTCATGGTTAGGTGCAACCTCCTGGGTTCCCCTTTGTGCCCATTGCCTCTTGTCCTGGACACCACTGAGAAGAATCTGGCCCCATTGTCTTCCTCCCCACACTTTAGCTTTTGCTGATCATTGAGAAGATCCCCTCTCAGCCTGCTCTATACAGCCCCAGGTCTCTCAGACTTTCCTCCTCACAGACATGTTCCAGTTACTTCAGCATCTTTGTGGCCTCCACTGGAATCTCTCCAGCAGTTCCCTGTCTCTCCTGGGCTGGGGAGCTAGAAACCAGACCCATTACTCCAGATGTGGCCTCACTCTAGCCTAGCAGAGAGGAAGGAGATTCTCCCTGGACCTGCTGACCACACTCCTCTTCAGGCAGCCCAGGAGACTGCCTTCCAGTCCACCAGAGTACAGTGCTGGCTCATGGTGGACTTACTGTCCACCACCATTCCCTTCTCTTTCTCTGCAGAGCTGCTTTCCAGCGTGTCAACACCTAACCTGTACTCCAAAGAGATAAAGCCCCACCTTGTTCAACGTCTTTGTGGGTGCCATGGACAGTGGCATTGAGTGCACCCTCAGCAAGGTTGCTGATGACACCAAGCTGTGTGGTGCAGCAGACACGCTGGAGGGAAGGGATGCCATCCAGAGGGACCTGGACAGGCTGGAGAGGTGGGCACAAGCCAACCTCAGGAGCTTCAACAAGACCAAGTGCAGGGTCCTGCATCTGCGTCGAGGCAATCCCAGGCACAAATGCAGGCTGGGCAGGGACTGGCTGGAGAGCAGCCCTGAGGAGAGGGACTTGGGGGTGCTGGTGGAGGAGAAGCTCAACATGAGCACTCAACATGCACTTGCAGCCCGGAAAGCCAATCAGATCCTGGGCTGCATCAGGAGAAGTGTGACCAGCAGGTCAAGGGAGTTGCTTCTCCCCTCTGCTCAGCTCTGGTGAGACCCCACCTGGAGTACTGCATCCAGTTCTGGAGCCCCTATTACAGGAGGGATGTGGATGTGCTGGAGCGTGTCCAGAGAAGGGCCACGAGGATGAGCAGAGGGCTGGAGCACCTCTCCTATGAGGACAGACTGAAGGAGTTGGGGCTGTTCAGTCTGGAGAAGAGAAGGCTCCCAGGTGACCTCATTGTGGCCTTCCAGGATCTGAAGGGGGCTACAGGAAGGCTGGGGAGGGACTGCTCAAGATCTCAGGGAGTGATAGGACTAGGGGGAATGGAATGAAGCTGGAAATAGGGAGATTCAGGCTGGATGTGAGGAAGAAGTTCTTCCCCATGAGAGTGGTGAAGCCCTGGAATGGGTTGTCCAGGGAGGTGGTTGAGGCCCCGTCCCTGGAGGTGTTTAAGACCAGGCTGGATGAGGCTCTGGCCAGCCTGATCTAGTGTGGAGTGTCCCTGCCCATGGCAGGGGTTGGAACTAGATGATCCTTGTGGTCCCTTCCAACCCTGACTGATTCTATGATTCTATGAAATAGGTGATTGTTGTATTTTCTCTACCAACGACTCCAAAGCTCCAGGGCTTCTTGTGAGCTCTCCTTTATCAGCTCAGCATTTGCTGGGAATTCTTCCCTCTCTTGCCCTCTCCTGTCAATCAGCAGCTTTCCTCCCAATATTCTGGTTTCACCAGCCCTGCAGTGGCATTGTCACTTAGATGGAGGAAAGACCTCACAACTGTGTTTAGCAAAGAAATCACAGGCAGAAAGCAATCAGCTAGAGCCAAAGATTTGCTGGTACACCAAAGCCTGAAAAAAGGGCAAACCTCACACAACTACATGGCCATTAAACCATATCCTAAAGTGCCATGTCCACAGGTTTCTTGAACACCACCTCCCTGGGCAGCCTGTTCCAATCCCTGACCACTCTTGCAGGAAAGAAATTGTTCCTAATCTCCAACCTAAACCTTGCCTGGCACAATTTCAGGCCATTTCCTCTTGTCTTACCACCAGATGATAAGGAGAAGAGACCAACACCCTCCTCATTCCAACCTCCTTTCAGGGAGTTGTAGAAAGCAATGAGGCCTCCCTTCAGCCTCCTCTTCTCCAGATTACAGAATCCCAGTTCCCTCAGCCACTCCTCATATCACTTGTTCTCCAGACCCCGCATCAGCTTTGTTGCCCTAACTGGAGCTACCCTGGGAGAATTTCTCTGACTTTGAGGGAAGCAAATCAACATAGAATATGGCCCAGACTCTGTCTGCCTAACACTCTGATTATCAGCAAGACAATTCATTCAAACATTTTTCTACCTTAACATACAGGAAGTTTCTCTTTTCCCTCGAAATTGTCCTGGAAGCTTGAAATCATTGCACAGATTACAATAACCTTTTCAAATGAATGCCATGATTCAGTCCACACAGGGTTTCAGAAGCCATTATCACTCCTGCTGAAATGGAAACTGCACACCCTTAAATGCAATGCTTCTGTCATTTTGCTGTAATTAACTGCTGAAGATCTAACTTAAATTTAGGAAGCCATAGGTCAAGTTAATTGCCTTGTTGCTTAGCAAAAGAGAAGGGGGACCCAGCAGGGTTACTGGAGCAGCAGCGACCTATGGTTAATAAAGATTGTGAAATACTGGTTTCTTGAGACCAATACAGCTCCAAACAATATGATTTCCCACAGCCCACAGCGTTCCAGGAACGATGCCTGGCTTCCAAGATGTCTGCAGATGAACAATGGAGTTGCTGCAATTATGTCCAAAGGCGTGGAAAAGAGTGGTGCAAAAAAACCTCACTAGCCTGAAGATTTACGGCCTGGGCCTCCTTTGTTTACCAAGAGTGAAAAAGAAGAAAGAAAAAGAAAGAAAGAGAAAGAGAAGAAAGAGAAAGAGAGAAAGAGAAGAAGAAAGAGAAAGAGAAAGAGAAAGAGAAAGAGAAGGGAAAGGAAAGGGAAAGGGAAGGGGAAAGGAAAGGGAAAGGGAAGGGAAAGGGAAAAGGGAAAGGAAGGGGGAAGGGGAAGGGGAAGGGGAAGAGGGAAGGGGAAGGAAGGGGAAGGGAAGGGGAAGGGGGAAGGAAGGGAAGAGGGAAGGGAAGACAAAATTTTGGGAAGGTTTGGGAAGGTTTGGGAAGGTTTAGGAAGGTTTGGAAGGAAGGTTTGGGAAGGGAAGGGAAGGTTTAGAGGGAAGAGGTTTGGGAAGGGAAGGGAGAAGGTTTGGGAAGGAAGGTTTGGGAAGGTTTGGGAAGGGAAGGTTTGGGAAGGGAAGGAAGGTTTAGGAAAGGTTTGGGAAGGGAAGGGGAAGGGAAGGGAAGGAAGGGAAGGGAAGGGAAGGAAGGAAGGGAAGGGAAGGGAAGAGGAAGGGAAGGGAAGGGAAGGGAAGGGAAGGGGGAAGGGAAGGGAAGGGAAGGGAAGGAAGGGAAGGGAAGGGAAGGAAGGAAGGAAGGGAAGGGAAGGGAAGGGAAGGGAAGGGAAGGGAAGGAAGGCAAGGTTTGGGAAGAAAAAGGTTTGGGAAAAGGTTTAAAGAAAGGTTTAAAAAGAAAAGGTTTGGGAAGGAAGGTTTGGGAAGGTTTGGGAAGGGAAGGGAAGGTTTGGGAAGGGAAGGGAAGGTTTGGGAAGGTTTAAAGGGAAGGGAAAAGGAAGGGAAGGGAAAGAAGGAAGGAAGAAAAAGAAGGAAGGGAAGGAAAAGGAAGAAAGGGAAGAAAAGGAAGGGAAGGGAAAGGGAAGGAAGGGAAGGAGGGAAAGGGAAGGAAGGAAGGAAGGAAAGGTTTGAGGAAGGAAGGTTTGGGAGGGAAGGGAAGGGAAGGAAGGGAAGGGAAGGGAAGGAAGGGGAAGGAGGGAAGGGAAGGGAAAGGGAAGGGGAAGGGAAGGTTTGGGAAGGAAGGGAAAGGGAAAAGGGAAGGGAAAAGGAAAGGGAAAAGGGAAAGGGAAGGTTTGGGAAGGGAAGGTTTGGGAAGGGAAGGAAGAAGGTTTGCAGAAATTCCAGATGAGCTAAGAAAAAGAAAGAAAGGTTTGAAAGAAAGAAAGAGAAAAGGGAAGGGGAAAGGGAAAGGAAAGGAAAGAGAAAGGGAAAGGGAAAGGGAAAGGGAAAGGAAAGGAAAAAGAGAAAGAGAAAGAAAGGGAAAGGAAGGGAAAAGGAAAGGGAAAGGGAAGGGAAGGGAAAGAGAAAGAAGGGAAAGAGGAAGGGAAAGAAAAGGAAGGGAAAGGAAGGGGAAAGGGAAAGGGAAAGGGAAAGGAAAAGGGAAAGGGAAAGGGAAAGGGAAAGGGAAAGGGGAAAGGAAAGGGAAAGGGAAGAGAAGGGAAGGGAAAGAGAAAGAGGGAAGGTTTGAAAGAAGGTTTGAAGGTTTGGGAAGGGAAAGAGGAAGGGGGAAGGGGAAGGGAAAGAGGAAGGGAAGGGGAAGGGGGTTTGGGGAAGGTTGGGAAGGGAAGGGGAAGGTTTGGGAAGGTTTGGGAAGGGGAGGGAAGGGAAGGGGAAGGAAGACAAGGGAATGGAAGAAAAGAGAAGGGAAGGTTTGGGAAGGGAAGGTTAGGGAAGGGAAGGGAAGGGAAGGTTAGGGAAGGTTAGGGAAGGGAAGGAAGGGAAGGGAAGGGAAGGGAAGGGAAGGGAAGGGAAGGGAAGGGAAGGGAAGGGAAGGGAAGGGAAGGAAGGAAGGGAAGGGAAGGGAAGGGAAGGGAAGGGAAGGGAAGGAAGGAAGGGAAGGGAAGGGAAGGGAAGGGAAGGGAAGGGAAGGGAAGGGAAGGGAAGGGAAGGGAAGGGAAGGGAAGGTTTGGGAAGGTTTGGGAAGGTTTGGGAAGGGAAGGGAAGGGAAGGGAAGGGAAGGAAGGGAAGGGAGGGAAGGAGAGGAGAGGAGACTCAAGGAGAGGAGAGGAGACTCAAGGAGAGGAGAGGAGACTCAAGGAGAGGAGACTCAAGGAGAGGAGACTCAAGGAGAGGAGACTCAAGGAGAGGGAGGGGAGGAGGGAGGGGAGGGAGGGGGGAGGGAGGGGAGGGGGGAGGGGAGGAAGGGAAGGGAAGGGAAGGGAAGGGAAGGAAGGGAGGGAAGGGAAGGGAAGGGAAGGGAAGGGAAGGGAAGGGAAGGGAAGGGAAGGGAAGGGAAGGAAGGGAAGGAAGGGAAGGGAAGGGAAGGGAAGGGAAGGGAAGGGAAGGGAAGGGAAGGAAGGGAAGGGAAGGGAAGGGAAGGGAAGGGAAGGGAAGGGAAGGGAAGGGAAGGGAAGGGAAGGGAAGGGAAGGGAAGGGAAGGGAAGGAAGGGAAGGAAGGGAAGGGAAGGGAAGGAGGGAAGGGAAGGGAAGGGAAGGGAAGGGAAGGGAAGGAAGGGAAGGAAGGGAAGGGAAGGGGAAGGGAAGGGAAGGGAAGGGAAGGGAAGGGAAGGGAAGGAAGGGAAGGGAAGGGAAGGGAAGGGAAGGAAGGGAAGGGAAGAGAAGAGAAGAGGAAGGAAGAGAAGAGAAGAGAAGAGAAGAGAAGAGAAGAGAAGAGAAGAGAAGAGAAGAGAAGAGAAGAGAAGAGAAGAGAAGAGAAGAGAAGAGAAGAGAAGAGAAGAGAAGAGAAGAGAAGAGAAGAGAAGAGAAGAGAAGAGAAGAGAAGAGAAGAGAAGAGAAGAGAAGAGAAGAGAAGAGAAGAGAAGAGAAGAGAAGAGAAGAGAAGAGAAGAGAAGGGAAGAGAAGGGGGAGAAGGGAAGAGAAGGGAAGAGAAGGGAAGAGAAGGGAAGAGAAGAAGAGAAGAGAAGAGAAGAGAAGAGAAGAGAAGAGAAGAGAAGAGAAGAGAAGAGAAGAGAAGAGAAGAGAAGAGAAGAGAAGAGAAGAGAAGAGAAGAGAGAAGAGAAGAGAAGAGAAGAGAAGAGAAGAGAAGAGAAGAGAAGAGAAGAGAAGAGAAGAGAAGAGAAGAGAAGAGAAGAGAAGAGAAGAGAAGAGAAGAGAAGAGAAGAGAAGAGAAGAGAAGAGAAGAGAAGAGAAGAGAAGAGAAGAGAAGAGAAGAGAAGAGAAGAGGAGGTCTTTTCCAACCTTATTGATTCTATGCTCCTATGACACGACCTCAATGTCCTTCTTGTAGTGAGGGCCCCAAAACTGAACCCAGTGCTCAAGGTGTGACCTCCCCAGCACTGAGCAGAGGACATTTCCTTGTCTATAGTAGGTGAGCTGCATCTTGACAAGGACTGATTTGTTTGTTTGGTTGTTGTTGGACAAATCTCTTCTCCATGTCAGTGTCACTGTCTTGATCTGAATTCGTAGAGGTAACTTGAAGGGTTTAACAACCCTTTGCTGGCGAGTCTTTGGGAATCTGGAGTTTAAATCCCTCTGTCAGTGCAACTCAGTTTAACTGAGATTTTCAGAAGTAGGAGCCTGTCCACATTTGTGGGCTAATAGCTGAGCTTAAAATCCAGTTTTGCTAATCAGTATGAGTGAGGATGGCTGTAGAAATCTGCAGCTTGGTAGTCATGCAAAGGACAAAGTTGAGAGACATGCTGTTTAACTCCCCACATTTGCACTGATCATCTTTGCTTATGCAAAGAGCAGATGAATTCACCTCCATGCATATAAAAAGAAGGAAGCCAACTAAAGCTGTAAAACTCACAGCCCTCCCAGCTGAGCTGTTTCTCCAACAGGCTGTAAAAGCAAAAGGAAGATGTTGCTACTGTTTCAGCCTTGAAAGCTGTAGAGACACCTGAGGAGCCATGGGGAAGAGAAAAGTCTGGAAACATCTGAGGGTCATCTGATTCCATCCCAGATGATGTGAGAGCTGAGATACATGTCGGGGGTTGGTCCACTGCTAGCTTCTTTGGAGGCATGAATATTTAAATTAGTATAAGCAGATTGCCCAGGGAGGTGGTGGAGTCCCCACCCCTACAGATATTCACGCTCAGACTTGATGGGACTCTGAGCAACCTGATCGCGATGAGGAAGTCCCGGATGAAAGCATGGCAAATGGAATGGAATGGAATGGAATGGAATGGAATGGAATGGAATGGAATGGAATGGAATGGAATAGAATAGAATAGAATAGAATAGAATAGAATAGAATAGAATAGAATAGAATAGAATAGAATAGAATGGGATGGGATGGGATGGGATGGGATGGGATGGGATGGATGGGATGGGATGGGATGGGATGGGATGGGATGGGAATGGAATGGAATGGAATGGAATGGAATGGGATGGGATGGGATGGGATGGGATGGGATGGGATGGGATGGGATGGGATGGGATGGGATGGGATGGGATGGGATGGGATGGAATGGAATAGAATAGAATAGAATAGAATAGAATAGAATAGAATAGAATAGAATAGAATAGAATAGAATAGAATAGAATAGAATAGAATAGGAGTTAACCAGGTTGGAAAAGACCTTCAAGACCATCAAGTCCAACCTATCACCCAACACCATCTTATCAACTAAACCATGGCACCAAGTGCCTCATCCAGTCTCTTCCTAAACACCTCCAGCGATGGTGACTCCACCACCTCCCTGGGCAGCACATTCCAATGGCCAATTACTCTTTCTGTGAAGAACTTTCTCCTCACCTCCAGCCTAAATCTCCACTGCTGCAGCTTGAGACTGTGTCCTCTTGTTGTGGTGCTGGCTGCCTGGGAGAAGAGACCAACCCCCACCTGCCTATAACCTCCCTTCAGCAGTTGTAGAGAGCAAGAAGGTCTCCTCTGAGCCTCCTCTTCTCCAGGCTAGAAGACATCAAGAGGCCTCTCCCAACCCAGTGCGTTCTGTGATTCTCTGACTGTGGAACTAAAACCAGGCTAGAAAGGAGAAGAATGGTGTTAGCTGGATCTATTTTTTTCTGAAGGAAAATTATCTACCCATCACAGACCTCTGCCTTAGGATGAAAAACAAATCCTCCAGAGGTGCTCATTTCTCTGCATCATCTCTTGAAAGGCCAGATAACCACATTGCAAGGCACCATTTTTGGGGGGAGAGCTGTAGCCGCTCAAGAATAAATCTGATCCCCTGAGCCTCCCTGGCTTCCCCATTAATCTTCACTGTCCTTTGTAGCTCACAGCATGGCCATATAGAGGGAATAATCCTGTTTCTTGTGGGGATCCCATATATTCAGGAGGACCATTGTGCTATAATTTCCTCCTCCTGCTTCTAGTTTTCATAACACTTCTGGAACCTACACTGGTGAGGTTCCTTCTCTCAACCAGAGGCTGGCTGCAAATAGATTTATCACACTGTAATATAACCAAATAAATTAGCATCTAAAAGAACTTCCTATCAAAGCCTGCAAGCCTAGAGGCAGTGGAAAATTGGTATTACTGCAGGAGACAATTATTTGGTTTAAGACAGATAAAGATTCTTCAGGGACTTGATGCTAGCTTAAAGTTTGCAGGGGCGTTATGGCCATAAATCATCAGGAAAGCAAAAAGCCTCAGATGGTCCAATTTGCTGGCAATTTTCCCCTCCACATTTATTATATATATGGATATATAAAAATAAAAGATATATAGCTAACAGCAAACGAGATTTTGTGGACTTGTTTGTACTGTGATAGCATCGAAAATGCAGCTGGAAGCTCTCCCAACTCAGCCCAAGTTTCAGTGCCGCTCTGGAAAGCGTGTGCTGGGTCCCCTTCCTGCAGCTCAGGAGAGTGTTGCCTGAGAAAGAAAGCTCATTAAAACAGCAGACATTGCTGTCCTGACTTTGAGCACATACTGGAATCTGGGTCCTAGTCCAGGTTTTTGGAAGGGCAATTAATTATTGCAGGTGCTTCAGGTATGAGGCTAGAGACACCTTGAAGAAGGCTGAGTTTCAGAATGTGCTGTGCTCTGAATAGAATTAATGGATTTCAGAACCCTTGGCTTTCCTGGAGCCTTCTGACTGGGGGGAATTGGTTGACAGTAGGCTGAACAGGAGCCAGCAGAGTACCCAGGTGGCCATGAAGGCCAATAGCATCCTGGTCTGTATCAGGAATAGTGTGGCCAGCAGGAGCAGGGAGGACATTCTGCCCTGTGCTCAGCACTGGTGAGGACACACCTTGAGTCCTGTGTCCAGTTCTGGGCCCCTCAGTTTAATACAATACAATACAATACAATACAATACAATACAATGTCCAGGTGGCCAAGAGGGCCAATGGCATCCTGGCCTGTATTAGGAATAGTGTGGCCAGCAGGAGCAGGGAGGTCATTGTGCCCCTGTACTCTGCTTTGGTTAGGCCACACCTTGAGTCCTGTGGCCACTTCTGGGCCCCTCAGTTTAAGAAGGACATCGAGACACTTGAACGTGTCCAGAGAAGGGCAACAAGGCTGGGGAGAGGCCTTGAGCACAGCCCTGTGAGGAGAGGCTGAGGGAGCTGGGGCTGTTTAGCCTGGAGAAGAGAAGGATCAGGGGTGACCTCATTGCCCTCTACAACTACCTGAAAGGTGATTGTAGCCAGGAAGGGGTTGGTCTCTTCTTCCTGGCAGCCAGCACCAGAGCAAGGGGACACAGTCTCAAGCTGTGCCAGGGGAGGTTTAGACTCGAGGTGAGGAAAAAGTTCTTCACTGAGCGAGTCATTCGTCATTGGAATGTGCTGCCCAGGGAGGTGGTGGAGTCGCCGTCCCTGGAGGTGTTCAAGGGGAGATTGGACATGGCACTTGGTGCCATGGTCTAGTTGTGAGGTCTGTTGGGACAGGTTGGACTTGATGATCCTTGGGGTCTCTTCCAACCTTGGTTATACTGTGATACTGTGATACAATACAATACAATACAATACAATACAATACAATACAATACAATACAATACAATAAACCAGGTTGGAAGAGACCTCCAAGATCATCACATCCAACCCATCAAACAACTAGATCATGGCACCAAGCACCCCATCAAGTCCCCTCCTGAACACGTCCAATGACGGTGACTCCACCACCTCCCCAGGCAGCCCATTCCAAAGGGGAATCACTCTCTCTGTATAGAACTTCCTCCTAAGGTAAGAACAATTTAAGAACAATTGAGAATAATTAAAGAGTCTCAATTTAAGAAAAACTGAGACTCTTGAACATGTCCAGAGAAGGGCAACGAGGCTGGGGAGAGGTCTGGAGAACAAACCCTGTGAGGAGAGGCTGAGGGAGCTGGGGTTGCTTAGCCTGGAGAAGAGGAGGCTCAGGGGAGACCTTACTGCTCTCTACAGCTACCTGAAGGGAGGATGTAGCCAGGTGGGGGTTGGTCTCTTCTCCCAGGCAACCAGCACCAGAACAAGAGGACACAGTTTCAAGATGTGCCAGGGGAGGTTTAGGCTGGAGGTGAGGAAGAAGTTCTTCCCAGAAGAGAGGCTGGCCATTGGAATGTGCTGCCCAGGGAGGTGGTGGAGTCACCATCACTGGAAATGTTTAACAAAAAGCCTGGATGAGGCACTTGGTGCCATGGTTTAGTTGATGAGACGGTGTTGGGTGATAGGTTAGACTTGATGACCACAAAGGTCTTTTCCAACCTGGTTAATTCTGTGACTGCCATTAAATTCCCATGGATGGATTCATTGGGTACCTGGGGGTTATTTATTTCTTGAACTGCTCCTGTTTGAGCTTTTGCTGGATTGCCTCTGTATTCCTGTCCCTCTTTGGTGGTGACAAGCTGACCATGTGCAACCTCACAGAGTGCATATGGAGCTGCTCCCACCCAATTTTGTGTCGCACATCATTCTGAAGGCCACCCACTCTGGGATCCTGCCCTGACACAGTGTGAGACAGAAGCACCTGTTCTAATCCTAGCTGAGTAGATGTGGAACTCTGTATTAAGCTTATAAAGCTCTGTATTAAATTGTCCTTGTCCTAGACTTGATAGCTGGAACGAATCTGCCAGTCATTGCAGGCTCAAAGTATTCTTCCTGCTTGGATTGTTGCCTTGTAGTACCTACTTGAGACACTTAACTCTAGTTGGTAATAATAAAAGAGACCTCAACCCTGCCTTGAAAGCTTCTGAATCCTTGCAGGTTTGCTCAGTATTAACAACTACCCATATTCAAAAAGTCATGGGCTGTGCCTCCAAATTCAGTGCTGAGCTCTGCCACATGAATACAACCTCTGTTCTTCAAACCAGCAAAGGAAGAGAAGTATCTCTTCTTCTATAGACATCTCCATGTAATTGAGATTGTGGTATGGTCTCCAGCAATTATAGAGGGATCCTACCTTTAGGGATCCTTGTGAAGTACCAGAGTCTGAATCTGGGTCTCTCTTTATCAGTCTGACCAATTTAGGATCTGGTTGCTCCCCTGCAGTGTCACAGACCTGGGGCTGTGGAAGAGGTCACTCCTCACTTCAGTTCTTCTCGGCTTCTTCATTTCATCTGTTCTCCTCACGTTACATTGAGGCTCTTCCTTTCATCTAGACTTGCTTTTATCCCCTTTCTGCTGCAAGACTCTTGTCCCTCTGCTGGCTTCAGTCAGGGGAAAACTCTTGTGATGATACAGTCAAAGAGATTTGACACTACACCAGAAAGGGCAATGTCTGGGAAGGGCAGAGCCATGCAGTGCAGATTCTGCACGTCAGGTAACATTATCAGAGGGTAAAGTTTAACATACTCTTAGCATGTGTTTTACCCTTCAAAACAAGCTTCACCCTGTGCTTCAGATGGTGACCAGCCAGCTGGATTCGTGCTTTTGGTGGGTTTATCTCATAAATTCTTGGTTACTTTCTCTTTTCACTGCACTCTAGCCCCTACTTTCATCACCATCTTCCAGGCTCAATAAGTAGGGAGAAAACTGTTGCTTAACTCTTGAGAGCTGCTGTCCTCTTTCCCCCTCATTTGTAGACAGAATAAATATAGGATCCTAGAATGACTTGAGTTGGAAGGGACCTTAAAGATCATCTAGCTCCAACTGCTCTGCCATGGACAGGGGCACCTCCCACTGGACCAGTTGCTCAAAGCCACATCCTGACTAGCTTTGAACATTTCCAGAGACAAGGAATCCACAACTTCTCCAGGCAACCTGTTCCAGTCCTTGTGTTGGGGGTGCCAGAGCTGGACTAAGTACTCCAAGTGGGGTCCCACTAGAGCAGAAGGGCAGAATCACCCCTCTTGACTTACTGGCCATGCCTCATTTGATGCAGCCCAGGATACAGTTGGCTTTTGGGGCTGTCAGTGCACATTTCCAGTTCATGTCAAGTACCTTATCAAGCAGCAATCCCAAGTCCTTCTCTGCAGGGCTGCTTTCAACCATCCAGCCTGCATTTGTGCTTGGAATTGCCCCAACCCAGGTGCAGGACCTTGTGCTTTGCCTTGTTGAATGTCATGACTTTGGCATGGGCCCACCTCTTCAGCCTGTCCTGGTCCCACCTCTTCAGCCTGTCCTGGTCCCTCTGCCTGGTTCCCTTCCTTCCAGCTTGTCAGCTGGACCTCAGAGCTTGGTGTAACCTGCAAACTTGCTGGGTGCCTCAGTCCCACTGTCCATGTCACCAGCAAAGATGTTAAATAGCACTGGTCCCACTACCACCTCTGAGGGATGCCACTTGTCACAGTTCTCCATTGTGACAGCTCTACCCAGTTTGTCTCTTTTCTTAGCCTCAGTGTAATTGCCAATGCTTTTTTCCTCCACTGCAGCTGTGTTTCCTGACTGTATTTCAGGGACTGTTGAAGTAGATCCCCCAAATGTCCTTTAAGGATGTCTAATCTAGAGGAATAATTGACAAAACCCTGCATATTTTTCTAGGTGTCCTGATTTCTTAACATCTTGGATCCTTTGGGTCAGTCAGTTCAGAGTATTTGATCACATTTCACTTGCTTTTGATGTCTTGATAACAGCTAAAGATGGCAAGAAGGAAATTACACTGATGCTCACATTGACCTTGTCAATGATATTGAGTACAGTCTTTCTTGCAAGGAATACACTCCTGAGACTAGCAGTTACAGGAAATTCCATCCCAACATGACAAAATGTTGTGGGTTTGGGTTTGGTTTTTGTTTCACTGTGAGAGTGCTGAAGCACTGCAGCAGGTTGCCCAGAGAGGTGGTGGAGTTTCCTTCTCTAGAGATCTAGAAATCTCCCAGGCAATCAGCACCAGAACAAGAGGACACAGTCTCAAGCTGCACCAGGGGAAGTTTAGACTGGGGGTGAGGAGAAAGTTCTTCCCAGAAAGAGTAATTGGCCATTGAAATGTGCTGCCCAGGGAGGTGGTGGAGTCACCATCCCTGGAGGTGTTCAAAAAAGGCTTGGATGTGGCACTTGGAGCCATGGTTTAGTTGTCAGGAGATGTTAGGTATTAGGTAATAAGTTGGACTTCATCTCTGAGGTCTTTTCATAGACTAATTGAATCAATAAGGTTGGAAAAGACCTCAAAGATCATCAAGTCCAACCTGGCACCCAACACCTCCTGACTAACTAAACCATGGCTTCAAGTGCCACATCCAATCCCTTCTTGAACACCTCCAGGGATGGTGAATCCACCACCTCCCTGGGCAGCACATTCCAATGGCAAATTACTCTCTCCGGGAAGAACTTTCTCCTCACCTCCAGCCTAAACCTCCCTGGCGCAGCTTGAGACTGTGTCCTCTTGTTCTGGTGCTGGTTGCCTGGGAGAAGAGACTAACCCCCACCTGGCTACAACCCTACAACCTCCCTTCAGGGAGTTGTAGAGAGCAAGAAGGTCTCCCCTGAGCCTCCTCCTCTCCAGGCTAAGCAACCCCAGCTCCCTCAGCCTCTCCTCGTAAGGCTTGTGCTCCAAACTCATCCCCAGCCTCATTGCCCTTCTCTGGACATGTTCAGGAGTCTCAATGTCCTTCTTAAATTGAGGAGCCCAGAACTGGACAACCTGCCTGATTCTGTGATTCTATTATTCTATCTTCAAAGCCCACCTGGATGCATTCCTGTGTGACCTGCCCTAAATTGTCCTGCTTTGCAGGGCAGGGTTGGGCTTGAAGACCTCTGGAGGTGCCTTCCAACCCCTACCATTCTATGACTCTATGATTGTAATTTAAAACCAAAACCAAAACCAACCAACCAACCAACTCCACCATAAAAACCCCAGTCCAAATCATCTCTCTGCTGTCATGGTTTTCATGACAGGCACAGTACAGCACTTTTACTTGCCCTACTGTCATTTTTTTGGCTTCACCAAATAGAACTTAGGCAATTCAACCTTTGTGATGGCTTTATGCACCTGGAGGTTTCCATGACCCAGTGTCTGTACTTTAGCTATTAGCTGGAGTTAAAATATTATTAGCAGAGCTCCTATTAGCAGACACAAGCCACAGTAAATGGATATCCATTGGTTGAGAGACTCTTTGCAAGCACATTGACCTCTTCTCAGCCTGACCAGCCCACTAAATTAAGCTCTAGACTCCACTCATGGGATGCAAACTCTTCCACATTAAAGCTTTTATGTGTGATGCTTTGTCCTGAAGTACTTCTGTCTGTTGCTTCTGTAAATGTCCTTTCTCCCTTGAGACAACTGACTTATACCAGCTACAAAGGTCCTCAAGGAAGCATTCATTTATCCAGGGAGCTTCTGCTTGTCACCTTCTTATCTCCCATGTCTTCATGCATCTTTCTGCCACAATGAGCATTTGAAGGTGATGCATCATCCAATTATGCCAGCTGGCCACGAGCAGAAGGTCTGTGTCAGATGGAGACATATGGCTAATATCCAGGATATCTGCAATGCAACCTTGCTGCAAAGGGATCATTTCAGGGGGGAGAATTAAACTGACCTGCAAATATTAGGTCAGCTTCTTCTCCAGCAGTGCTGTGCTCCCAATTGCTGTGACAGCTTTTGATCTCTTATCATTAGTTTCCAGGTAGATGTTTCAGAGTTAATTGCTGACAGCAAATTATCTTCATTATGCTTTTCGAGCTAACTGCCAAAAGTGAGCAGTGATCATTTTGGGGGTAATACACAATTCTCTGCATTGTGACACTCATCTTTAAAGTAAGTTTGCTTCAACACACAGCAGTGGAAAGCAGATTGCCAGGCCAACCAGAGGGTCACAGTCAACAGAGGACAGAAATGTCCTGGCTGGGCAGAGGGTCTCAGGTGTGCTTTGGGCAGATTTGAGCCAAATTTGTGCATGCAGTTAAAACCCATGAAGAAACTTTCAGCTGATTTTCTAACCAAGCAGGCTGCAAAAGTATTTGCTTCGGCACTCAGGAGGCTGGAAAGGATCTGACTACTAAAATGAAGTGCTCAAGGGCTTTCTCACAACCATCTATGAAAGTGGGTAAGACTCTTCTTAGTATCATAGTATCAGTCAGGGTTGGAAGGGACCGCAAGGATCATCTAGTTCCAACCTCCCTGCATGGGCAAGGACACCCCACACTAGATCAGGCTGGACAGAGCCTCATCCAGCCTGGGCTTAAACACCTCCAGGGACGGGGCCCCAACCACCTCCTTGGACAACCCATTCCAGGGCTTCACCACTCTCATGGTGAAGAACTTCCTCCTCACATCTAGCCTGAATCTCCCCACCTCCAGCTTCATTCCATTCCCCCTAGTCCTATCACTGCTATCTAGTTACCCTTCTCTGGACACGTTCAAGAGTCTCAATGTCCTTCTTAAATTGAGGAGCCCAGAACTGGACACAGGACTCAAGGTGTGGCCTAACCAGTGCAGAATGACTTCCCTGCTCCTGCTGGCCACACTATTCCTGATGCAGGCCAGGATGCCATTGGCCTTCTTGGCCACCTGGGAACACTGCTGCCTCATGTTCAGCTGCTGTCAATCAGTACCCCCAGGTCCCTTTCTGCCTGGCTGCTCTCCAGCCACTCTGATCCCAGCCTGTAGCACTGTATAGGATTGGATGTGGTACTTGGAGCAATGGTTTAGTTGTCAGGAGGTGTTAGGTATTAGGTACTAGGTTGGACTTGATGATCTCTGAGGTCTTTTCCAACCTGGCTGAGTCTATGATTCTATGATTTATCACTTCAATGAGTATTTTAGGACACATTTCTTGCTTCTATGCCATCACATACTCACCCACACTGGTAAGGCTGATTTGTGCTTCATGTCCACAGTTTTTCCTAACACCTTTTAGGGTTTAGAGTGTCAGGGACTGATAGGACGGGGGGGAATGGAACCATGCTAGAAATGGGTGGATTCAGATTGGATGTTAGGAAGAAGTTCTTCACCATTAGGGTGGTGAGACACTGGCACAGGTTGCCCAAGGAGGTGGTGGAAGCTTCATCCTTGGAGGTGTTTGCAGCCAGGCTGGATGTGGCTGTGAGCAGCCTGATCTAGTGTGAGGTGTCCCTGCCCAAGGCAGGGGGTTGGAACTGGATGATCCTTGAGGTCCCTTCCAACCCTAACAATTCTATGATTCTTTTATTCATACCCTCCAGGTTGCACTTCATTGGTCATCTTTCTGTGGCACCTAAGGACTTCTTACTGCTTGCCTGAGGAAGGGAGGGCAGTTGGCAAAGAATGAAAAACAAAAGGCCAAGATGAGCAATTGTGCTTTTTATTGTGAAGATGGATTGGAACATATGGTTTCATTAAGAGTCTGCCCTGAAGATGATTAAAGACAGAAAAATTTCCTTTGATTACAGAATCACATAATTGGAGGTTTTGGAAGGGATGTCTGAAGATCAAGTCCAACTCCCCTGCTTAAGCTTAAGTCACCCAGAGCAGCTTGCCCAGGATCACAATGTCCAGGCAAGTTTGGAATCTTTCCAGAGAAGGAGACTCCACAACCTCTCTGAGCAACCTGCTCCAGGGTTCCAGCACCGTCACACCAAAGAAGTTTTTCCTTACATTCAGGTGCAGCTTCCTGTGTTGTCTCTTGTCTGGTTGCTGGGCACCACTGAAAGGTGCCCATGGTTTAGTCATGAGGTCTGTGGTGACAGGTTGGACTTGATGATCTTTGAGGTCTCTTCCAACCTTGGTGATTCTGTGATTCTGTGATTCTGTGAAGCCTGGTCCCATCCTCTTGCCCCTCACCCTTAAGTTCTTGCTGAGCATTGAGCAGATCCCCTTCCAGGCTCAGAAGCCTCAGGTCTCTCAGCCTCTCCTTCTCACAGATATGTTCCAGTCCCCTCAGCATCTTTGTAGCCTCTGTTGGACTCTCTCCAGTAGTTCCTTCGCTCTGTTAACTGCAGAGCCCAGAACTAGACCCAATACTCCAGACATGGCCTTACGAAGGTAGAGTAGAGGGGGAGGAGAACCTCCCTCGACCTGCTGACCACACTGTCTTGAGGAACTTTTCTCAGGGTAATCGCTGGATCTCTGCCAGGAGACTTCTCAGTGTGGATCTCCAATACAATCAAACTTTTCCTCTGTGGAGGAATTACTTTGCATCCACATGAGTCTCTATATCCCATAGCCCTGAAGTTCCAGAGTAAAGATTCCCTACACTGAGGGAGCTTATAAAGTTTTGAAATAACTCTTCTGGAAGTGTGATTGTGGCCAGAGCATTCATGGCACCTCTGAGCAGGCAGGCAGGCAGCTCCTCTCATTCTGTGTGGTTTGAATAATTGGAAAATCACTCACCCATCACAGCCACAGCCATAATCCTGCCCTGAGCTGGCTCCTCAGCTGTGGACGCTTCATTTCCATTTAATAGGATGAAAACCACATGGCTGTGAGTCATCTGCCTCTGCCTTTGCTGCCTTAGCATGAGCACGTTCACTGTATTCCATCAACCACACTGCTGCTGCAAGTGCTGGCAGGGCTCACACCTCCTTTCCACATACAGAGGTTGTGAACCATCAGAGGCTCTGGACATTTCCCTTGCCAGCCTTCTCAGTGCTTGGAGGCCAGCTCATTTTTTCTCACTGCATTTTTTGGACTACTATTGTCTGCTGCATACTTTGCAGACAGAGCAGATGCCATCGTTCCCTAAAGCTTTCAGTAACAATGCTGCTTCTTTCTGCCCAAGACTTTCTGCCACATTTATGATCACACAGGCTCCCAAGTGGGGAACATCTCTGTGAGGAGGAAAGGCTGAGAAACCTGGGGCTGGTCAGCCTGGAGAAGAGCAGCCTGAGAGGGAATCTGATTGATGCTCAGCAATAGCTAAAGGGCAGAGGGGTATCACAGTATCACAGTGTCACAGTATTACCAAGGTTGGAAGAGACCTCGAAGATCATCGAGTCCAACCTGTAACCACAAACCTCACAACTAGACCATGGCACCAAGTGCCACATCCAGTCCCCTCTTGAACGCCTCCAGGGACGGCAACTCAACCACCTCCCCGGGCAGCACATTCCAATGACGAATCACTCTTTTGGTGAACAACTTTCTCGTCACCTCCAGCCTAAACTTCCCCTGTTGCAGCTTGAGACTGTGTCCTCTTGTTCTGGTGCTGGTTGCTAGGGAGAAGAGGCCAACCCCTTCCTGGCTACAACCACCTTTCAGGTAGTTGTAGAGAGCAGTGAGGTCGCCCCTGAGCCTCCTCTTCTCCAGGCTAAAACAACCCCAGCTCCCTCAGCCTCTCCTCACAGGGCTGTGCTCAAGGCCTCTCACCAGCCTTGTTGCCCTTCTCTAGACACGTTCAAGTGTCTCGATGTCCTTCTTAAACTGAGGAGCCCAGAACTGGACACAGGACTCAAGGTGTGGCCTAACCAAAGCAGAGTACAGGGGCACAATGACCTCCCTGCTCCTGCTGGCCACACTATTCCTAATGCAGGCCAGGATGCCATTGGCCTTCTTGGCCACCTGGGCACACTGCTGGCTCATGTTCATGCGGCTGTCGATCAGCACCCCCAGGTCCCTCTCTGGCTGCTCTCCAGCCACTCTGACCCCAGCCTGTAGCTCTGCATGGGGTTGCTGTGGCCAAAGTGCAGCACCTGGCACTTGGACTTGTTGAATTCCATCCCATTGGACTCTGCCCATCTGTCCAGCCGATCGAGGTCCCTCTGCAGAGCCCTTCAGCCCTCTAAGTGACCAACATCTGCTCACAGCTTGGTGTCATCTGCAAATTTGCTGATGACTGTCTCAATGCCCTCATCCAGATCGTCAATGAAGACATTGAAGAGGATGGGGCCCAGCACTGATCCCTGGGGGACGCCACTGGTGACTGGCCTCCAGCTGGAGGTGGCACCTTTGACCACCACTCTCTGGGCCCGGCCCTCCAGCCAGTTCCCAACCCAAAGAGAAGGGTAAGAGAATGGGGCTGGGCTCTTTTGAGTGGTGCCCAGTGATAGGGAAAGCAGCAGCAGGAACAAAATGGAGCCCATGAGGTTTCATACCAACATAAGGAAGGAATTATTTGCTGTGAGATAACTAGAGCCCCAGAGCAAGGTGCCAAAAGAGGTTGTGGAGTCTCCTTCTCTGAAGAGACTCCAATCTTGCTTAGACATGATACTGAAAAACCTAATCTAGGCATACCTGAATTAGCAGGGAGGTTGGACTGGATGATCTCTAGAGGTCTCCTCCGGCCCTCACCATGCTGGGAGTCTGTGAGAGTGTGTGTGTTTGTGTCAGGATGCCATAAATCTCCCTGTAACCACATCTGTGCTCTCCAGGTGCAACCCCACAGTGCTCTGGCTCATCTAACCAGAGCTGCTGCAAACACTCTTCGATCCTAGCCTCATGTTTCCACCTTCACCCTTGAGCTGCCACTAGCGGCTCTGTTCCAAAGGTTGGTATTTCACACAGCGTCCTACAGCGAGCTAGCTCAGGGAGCTGAAGCAGTTAGAAGCTGCTCAGTGAGATGGTGCAGCTAGAAACCAATCAGGCTAGTTTTGGGGCCAGTCCATTTTGCTGAGCAATGTCATTCTCCTGATAATAATGAAAGTCAGGGAATGACAGCATGTGGGAAAGGATAAGGTTGAGAGCACTGTGACAGCAAAGCTGATTTAGAGCAGCTTAATGTGCCCCAGTGCCTCTCCTCCCCACAGGTGGGTGCAGGTGTGTGTTTCTGGAGGTTTATTTCTGGGTACCCATAAATAAAAATCTCTCGATGAGGTGTTTGCAAACTTACACAGAGCACTGGGGTATAAAGCCCCTAACGAGGTGTTTACAGGGTCCCATTGGGAGGCTTTTAGGGGAGCTGCAAGGTGACACTTCCCAGGAATGCAGGCAGCAAGCCAGTACAAACCTGGACCTCCCTGGAGGTGCCCTTAGGTGAACTGAACTTCAGCAACCTGATCAGTCAGTGATTAACACTGCTCTGCCCATCAAGGGTGGGTAACAAGCTTTGCAGTCCATGGTGTTGCTGGTGGGATGGAAAGAAGTGGTGCCAACACCAGTGTTTCCGGGTGAGGGTGAAGGGGCAGGGTCTAGGGCAAGTATAGAAAGAGGTGGTGATGAGCCTAGGATGAATTCCTTGCAGGTGGAGGAAAAAACTACAATAATGGACAGATAGACTTTAGGAGAAGGTAAATGATGTGCAACAGGAATCTTGGTGTGAAATCACAAGATTGTTTAGGTTGGAAAAGACCTTTAAGATCATTGAGTCCAACTGTTAACCCAGTACAGCCAAGTCCACCGCTAAACCATGCCACTAAACACCATATCATGTGGCTTTTACAACCCTCTGGGAATGTGGACTCCACCACTGCCCTGAGCAGCCTGTTCCAGGGCTTGACAACAGTTTTGGGGAAGCAATTGTTCCTCTTGTCCAGTCTAAACCTCCCCTGAGACAACTTGAGATCATTTCCTCTTGTTCCATTGCTTGTTCCTTGAGAGAAGAGAGTGACTCCCCACCTGGCTTCCATCTTCTTTCAAGGAGCTGTAGAGACCCAGAATGTCTCCCCTCAGCCTCCTCTTCTCCATGCCAAACAACCCGAGCTCCCTCAGCTGCTCCTCACCAGCCCTGTTCTCCAGACCCTTCACCAGCTTTGTTGTGCTTCTCTGAAGCTGCTCCAGCACCTCAAAGTCCTTGTAGAGAGAGGCCCAAAACTGAGCCCAGTACTCATGGTGTGACCTCACCAGTGCTGGGTACAGGGGCATAATCACTTGCCTATCTTGGTGACCACGTTATTCCTGATCCAGGGCCAGGATGCTGGTGGCCTTCTTGGCCACCAGGCGTACACCAGCTCATCTTCAGCAGGCTGATTACCAGCTCTCCCAGAGGGATGTACTAGATAGACACAGTTAGCATCTCTAGGCTACAAGAGCAGGGCACAATGAACACAGATTTTCCTTCTTCTCTGTTTGTATTTTTTCTAAACCCAGATGTGGGAGCTGCTACCAGGATCCTGCTGCTACCTGCAGTTCTGACACTGCTGCTGGTGGTGTCTCCAAGCCACCTCCCTGGCTGACAGAAGTCAAATAGCTTGAGCTGGGTTGTGTGGCTACAGTCTGCAAGTGCACACAGGTTCACAATGAATCACACATCATCAGGGTTTGGAAGGGCCCTCCAAAAATCATCCAGTCCAACCCCCCTGCCAGAGCTGGATCACCTAGAGCAAGACACACAGGAATACGTTGAGATGGGGTTTGAATATCTCCAGAGAAGGAGATTACACAACCTCTCTGTGCAGGCTGCTCCAGGGCTCTGTCATCCTCACAGTGAAAAAGTTTTAATTCATGCTCCTGTGGAACCTCCTCTGCTCCAGCTTGCACCCAGTGCCCCTTGTCCTGTCACTGGGCATCCCTGAGCAGAGCCTGGCTCTGTCCTCCTGACACTGCCCTGCACATCTTTATCAACAGCAATGAGGTCACCCCTCAGGCTCCTCTGCTCCAAGCAGATAATAGATGAGGGGCGAGCAACTGATGTCGTTTACCTGGACTTGAGCAAAGCCTTCGACATTGTCCCGCACCACCTCCTGGTCTCCAAGCTGGCGACACATGGGTTTGATGGATGGACCACTAGATGGATAAAGAATTGGCTTGATGGCCGCTCCCAAAGAGTGGCTGTCAACGGGTCCATGTCCCAGTGGAGGCCAGGGACAAGCAGAGTCCCTCAGGGATCAGTCCTGGGACCGGTCTTGTTCAACATCTTTGTGGGTGCCATGGACAGTGGCATCGAGTGCAGCCTCAGCAAGGTTGCTGATGACACCAAGCTGTGTGGTGCAGCAGACACGCTGGAGGGAAGGGATGCCATCCAGAGGGACCTGGACAGGCTGGAGAGGTGGGCACAAGCCAACCTCATGAGCTTCAACAAGACCAAGTGCAGGGTCCTGCAGCTGGGTCGAGGCAATCCCAGGCACAAATCCAGGCTGGGCAGGGACTGGCTGGAGAGCAGCCCTGAGGAGAGAGACTTGGGGGTGCTGGTGGAGGAGAAGCTCAACATGAGCTCTCAATGCGCACTTGCATCCTGGAAAGCCAATCAGATCCTGGGCTGCATCAGGAGAAGTGTGGCCAGCAGGGCAAGGGAGGTGCTTCTCCCCCTCTGCTCAGCTCTGGTGAGACCCCACCTGGAGTACTGCCTCCAGTTCTGGAGCCCCTATTACAGGAGGGATGTGGAGGTGCTGGAAGGTGTCCAGAGAAGGGCCACGAGGAGGAGCAGAGGGCTGGAGCACCTCTGCTGTGAGGACAGACTGAAGGAGTTGGGGCTGTTCAGTCTGGAGAAGAGAAGGCTCCCAGGTGACCTCATTGTGGCCTTCCAGGATCTGAAGGTGGCCTATAGGAAGGCTGGGGAGGGACTTCTCAGGATCTCAGGTAGTGATAAGACTAGGGGGAATGGAATGAAGCTGGAGGTGGGGAGATTCAGGCTGGAGGTGAGGAGGAAGTTCTTCTCCATGAGAGTGGTGAAGCCCTGGAACGGATTGTCCAGGGAGGTGGTTGAGGCCCTGTCCCGGGAGGTGCTTAAGCCCAGGCTGGATGAGGCTCTGGCCAGCCTGATCTAGTGTGGGGTGTCCCTGCCCATGGCAGGGGGTTGGAACTAGATGATCCTTGTGGTCCCTTCCAACCCTGACTGATACTATGATTCTATGATTCTATAAGCTCAAGAGCCCCCAGCTCCCTCAGCCTCTTCTCACAGGGAGATGTTCCACTGCCTTCAGCATCTTTGTGGCTCTACATTGGACTTTTTCAGGCAGTTCCCTGAGGCCCTTCTTGAGCTGAGGGGCCCAGAACTGGACACAATATTCCAGATGTGGCCTCAGCAGGGCAGAGTAGAGGGGAGGAGAACCTCTCTCCACCTGCTAACCACAGCCATTCTTACACACTCCATTGGCCTTCTTGGGCACATTGCTGGCTCGTGGTCATCCGTCTGTCCAATGGAAACTGGGGTACTGCTGGACTAAGTCTGGGCCATCCTTAATGACAATTTCAGAGACAAGGCCTGGCACCTATTTTTCTACTAAGTGGAGAAGGTGCCTTCACATCTGGACAAGTGGAAGGAAAACCACTTCATTCTACCTGGTTACAGCAAGCAGTGTTTCCTCCAAGAGTAAAGCAGCATTTTTATCACCTTACCAAGTATTTCCTTTCTCTCCTTATTCATCTGTGTTCCACTTGTTCTCTGCATTGGCTGGGATATATTTTTTTTTTTCCTATCTAATATTTTCCACAACAGTAAAATTCTCTTCTTCTGCAAACAGCCTCTGCCAATATTGATACAGCCTTTATTACCAATGCATTACCTGTGCTATTATTGCCGTGATTCAAGCTTTGATTCCTGCCCCATGACCCACATCTGTAAATGAATATTTTGTCCTCTTTCTGCAAAAAGATATTTGCTCACTCTCCCAGCAGTTATCCCACACTGCCTGCTCAATGCACATCCTCTTTCCTGTCTGTTTTTGTGGGATAGCAGTGCCTGTGAATCATAGAATCACAGAATCAATAAGGTTGGAAAAGACCTCAAAGATCATCAAGTCCAACCTGTCACCCAACACCTCATGACTAGCTAAACCATGGCACCAAGTGCCACATCCAATCCCCTCTTGAACACCTCCAGGGATGGGGACTCCACTACCTCCCTGGGCAGCACATTCTAATGGACAATCTCTCTTTCTGGGAAGAACTTTGTCCTCACCTCCAGCCTAAACCTCCCCTGGCACAGCTTGAAATTGTGTCCTCTTGTTCTGGTGTTGGGTGCCTGGGAGAAGAGACCAAGCCCCACCTGGCTACAACCTCCCTTCAGGGAGTTGTAGAGAGCAATGAGGTCTCCCTTGAGCCTCCTCTTCTCCAGACTAAGCAACCCCAGCTCCCTCAGCCTCTCCTCACAGGGCTGTGCTCAAGGCCTCTCCCCAGCCTCGTTGCCCTTCTCTGGACACGTTCAAGTGTCTCAATGTCCTTCTTAAACTGAGGGGCCCAAAACTGGACACAGTTCTCAAGGTGTGGCCCTAGTCAGTGCTGAGTACAGGGCAGAATGACTTCCCTGCTCCTGCTGGCCACACTATTCCTGATGCAGACCAGGATGCCATTGGCCTTCTTGGCCACCTGGGCACACTGCAGGCTCATGTTCAGCCTACCATCAACCAGTACGCCCAGGTCCCTTTCTGCCTGGCTGCTCTCCAGCCACTCTGACCCCAGCCTGTAGCACTGCATGGGGTTGTTGTAGCTAAAGTGCAGCACCCTGCACTTGGACTTGCTGAATGCCATCATGATGGACTCTGCCCATCTGTCCAGCCTGTCAAGGTCTCTCTTCAGAGCCCTTCTACCCTATAACAGATCAATTCCTGTCCCCAGCTTGGTGTCATCTGCAAATTTACTGATGGTAGACTCAATCCCTTCATCCTGATCATCAATAAAGATATTGAACAGGGTGGGACCCAGCACTGATCCTTGAGGGACACCACTAGTGCCTGGCTGCCAGCTGGATGTGGCACCATTCACCACCAGTCTCTGGGCTCAGCCTCCAGCCGGTTCCTAGTCCAGCTCAGAGTGCTGCTGTCCAAGCCAGGGGCTGACAGCTTGGCCAGGAGTTTGCTGTGGGGGACAGTGTCAAAAGCCTTGCTGAAGTCTGGGCACCCACAGCCTGCCCCACGTCCACCAGGTGGCCACCGGATCACAGAAGGAGATCAGGTTGGGGAATGTCTAAGCCAGCTTGTATTCCCTGCTTCTGGAAGCCATTAAGCTTTGCTTCGTGAATTGGTAGTTGTTATCCCAACTTCTGACTCATTGGACAATTAATATTATGAAACTAAGGTTGATTCATCGTTGGAAAATAGTAACCACTGGTGAAATAAGCAAAAGCTCATTGGCTTGAGGTGGTAAATTGTATTACACTTTGGTTAAACACTTGAAAGAGTTGATGGGAAAGGCACTTCTGGAAGGGTGAGATTAAACTTCCCAAACAAGGAATTTCTCTTCTTTTTCTTCCTTTTGACTGAGGAGAAAAACCTAAGATCAGTTCAGTCTTAGTATAGTCCTCTCATTTAAATGCCTTTAAGTGGGTAGGATCAGAGCAAGGAGATGTGTCACCGAAGAAGGCCTGTGGTGGGTTTCACGCCCCTTCTGAAAACAAAGAGGGGAGGGCTTGCCAGTGCTTTGCCCTCCCTGCAGGGTGTTTTCCCCTGGGAAACTGAGTCTGTTCCACTCCCCCTCCCTGCCCAGCTAGGCTATAAAAGGGGAGGCATTGGGGTCATAAGCTCTCCTTTTGGCTCCTGCCTCTCCTGGATGAGAGCAACTGCAGCTGCCCTCCTGCTCCTCTGCCATGTGGTCGGGCCTGATCCTTCTCCCTGCTGCCTCTGTGCATCTTCAGAGAAAAGCCTAGGTTTGTATTCTTCCTGTTTGCCCCCTCCCATCCATCCTAGTTCCTTGCCCTTGTGAACCTTACCTGTTATTGATATATATATATTGTTTTGGTTTGTCTTTGTTTAAGGAAAACTCTTTACCTCTCTACTTCCAGACTGACTCCAAATTATTGTTTGGTGGATTTGCTGCTTTCCCCTTTTATTTTCCCTCTCTGTTGGGAGGGAGAAGGGGGGAGCAGGGGAGAGATTCTCAGCCTTGCTCCCATCTGAGCTCTTAACTCCCAGTTAAGGCTTAAACCATCACAAGGCCACACCTTGACTACTGTGTCCACTTCTGGGCCACCCAATTTAAGAAAGATTTTGAGATGCTAGAACATGTCCAGAGAAGAGCAGCAAGGCTGAGGAGAGGTCTGGAGCACAGCCCTGTGAGGAGAGGCTGAGGGAGCTGGGGTTGCTTAGCCTGGAGAAGAGGAGGCTCAGGGGAGACCTCATTGCTCTCTCCAACTCCCTGAAGGGAGGTTGTAGCAGGTGGGGCTTGGTCTCTTCTCCCAGGCAACCAGCACCAGAACAAGAGGACACAGTCTCAAGCTGCACCAGGGGAAGTTCAGGCTGGATGTTAGGAAGAAACTCTTCCCAGAAAGAGTAATTTGCCATTGAGATGTGCTGCCCAGGGAGGTGGTGGAGTCACCATCACTGGAGGTGTTTAAAGGAGACTGGATGAGGCACTTGGTGCCATGGTTTGATTGATTAGATGGTGTTGGGTGATAGGTTGGACCTGATGCTCTCTGAGGTCTTTTCCAACCTGGTTAATTCTGTGATTCTGTGAATCTGATTTACACTACTTCTGACTAATTTTTTTTCTTCCTCTTTGAAGTTTCTTTCAAGTTCCCTACAGAAGAGCATTTTGCTTTAGCCATTCCCTGTGTTTCTCGAGGTAAAAACAACTGCTATGAGCAGGGCAATGAATTAAGGATGTGGCACTGCATGAAACACAGGAGGGCAAGCACAGCTGCATCTCACCTGTAGCAAAGTGGCCTCGGCCTGCTGTTGAGGATGTATATGAGCACCAAGTCAGCACTGCAAGGAAAGCCCGGTGGTGATGCTACTCCAGTTTCTCAAACTGAGCAGACAGCACCAAATGCAACAGGGTATTTGCATTGGTTTAGTAGTCATGAGGTGTTGGGTGACAGGTTGGACTTGATCCTTGAGGTCTTTTCCAACTTTATTGATTCTATGAGTCTATGTGATTCTGTCCTCTGAAAGGTCAGAGGAGATTGTGTTCTGTCACACTGAGCACTACTATCCCTTCCTTTCCCCTTAGCTCCTGGGGTAATTGTATTCATTTGTCTTTGGTCTCTTTTGAATTGAAGTTTTTAAAGCCTTTACAGTGTGTGTTTCCGCACCACCTACCACAGGAGAATCCTGCTCTGCCACTGCAGCTTTATGGTCCTACAGTGAGGCAAATAAACACAAATGAATTATGTATAAAAGTTGGATCATGCACACGAGTCCATGCAAGAAAGCTGCCTTGGAAAGTCATTGACCTCAATATGCAGCCAAGGATGAACTGAGCTTCTGATGCCTTCCTAGCACTCAATTTTCCTCTGGTCCTCTTTGAACCATCAGAGATTGCTCTTTTATCTTCATGCTAAGAAACAGCTGTGGTAAGAGTTTATTTTCTTTTTGAATGAAACTTTATTTTACTCCACCACACAATTCTTTATGATGGATTATAAAAAGAGTTATTAAGCAACATCATTACATTGAATATAATCCCATGTAGATGTGCTTAGCTTCTGGCCACATGTTCCATCATTTTCCTGGCATCAGAGAAATGTTTGGGTTGGTAGGAACCTTAAAGATCACAGAATCATAGAATCACCCAGGTTGGAAAAGACCTCACAGATCCTCAAGTCCAACCTATTACCTACTACCTAACACCTCCTGACAACTAAACCATGGCTCCAAGTGCCACATCCAAGCCTTATGTGAACACCTCCAGGGATGGTGACTCCACCACCTCCCTGGGCAGCACATTCCAGTGGAAAAGCAATTGGTGTTTTAGAATCATTGAATCAATAAGGTTGGAAAAGACCTCAAAGATCATCAAGTCCAACCTGTCACCCAACACCTCAGGACTACTAAACCATTGCACCAAGTACCACATCCAGTCCCGTTTTGAACACCTCCAGGGATGGTGACTCCACCACCTCCCTGGGCAGCACATTCCAAAGGCCAATCTCTCTTTCTGGGAAGAACTTTCTCCTCACCTCCAAACTAAATTTCCCCTGGTGCAGCTTGAGACTGTGTCCTCTTGTTCTGGTGCCGATTGCCTGGGAGAAGAGACCAACCCCCTCCTGGCTACAACTTCCCTTCAGGGAGTTATATATAGCCATAAGGTCTTCTCTGAACTTCCTCTTCTCCAGGCTAAGGAACCCCAGCTCCCTCAGCCTCCCCTCATAGGGCTTGTGCTCAAGGGCTTTCATCATCCTCATTGCAACTCCCCTGCCAAGGGCAGGGGCACCTCCCACAAGCCCAGGTTGCTGAAGGCTTCATCCAACCTGGCCTTGAACATGTCCAGGGAAAGGATGTCCTCCCTGGGCAGCCTGTTCCAGTGTCTCACCACTCCCACTGTAAAGAATTTCTTCCTAATCTCCAGTCTAAATCTCACTTCTCCCATCTTAAAACCAATCCTCCTCATTCTATCACTGCAAGCCCTTGTCCAAAGCCCCTTCCCAGCTTTCTTGCAGCCTCCCTTTCAGCTACTGGAGTACTTATGGCTTGCTGACTGCAGCTGATTCAGTGGTTGCTTTCACTAAACTGGCATCTCATAAATGATAGCAGCTTGCTCTGAAGGCCATAAAATACAATTAAGATATTTCAGTGCAGGCTCACATGGATTTCTTTGTCTAATCAGTTTGTCATGGAGATAGCTGAATCCCTCTGTATCTATCAAGTGGACTTGCACCCAGAATTTAGAATAGAATAGAATAGAATAGAATAGAATAGAATAGAATAGAATAGAATAGAATAGACCAGGTTGGAAGAGGCCTTCAAGATCATCGTGTCCAACCTATCATCCAACACCACCTAATCAACTAAACCATGCAACCAAGTACCCCATCAAGTCTCCTCCTGAACACTTCCAGTGACAGTGACTCCACCACCTCCCTGGGCAGCACATCCCAATGGGCAATCACTCTCTCTGTGTAGAACTTCCTCCTAACCTCCTGCCTAAACCTCCCCTGGTGCAGCTTGAGACTGTGTCCTCTTGTTCTGGTGCTGGTTGCCTGGGAGAAGAGACCAACCTCTGCCTGTCTACAACCTCCCTTCAGGTAGTTGTAGAGAGCAAGAAGGTCTCCCCTGAGCCTCCTCCTCTCCAGGCTAAGCAACCCCAGCTCCCTCAGTCTCTCCTCATAGGGCTTGTGTTCCAAGCCCTTCACCAACCTTGCTGCCCTTCTCTGGACACGCTCCAGCAAGTCAACATCCTTCCTAAACTGAAGGGCCCAGAACTGGACACAGGACTCAAGGTGTGGCCTAACCAGTGCAGCATGCATGGGGGAGAATGACCTCCCTGCTCCTGCTGGCCACACTGTTCCTGATGCAGGCCAGGATGCCATTGGCTGATATTCAAGTGTTCCTGCAAATGGTGAAGAAGGACTACTCTTAATATCAAGGCTACAGACTATCTGTGTGAAGAAATGTTAAATGCTCTCCTCACAGATCATATCAGGGCACTCTGTGTGGTCAAGTTTCAATAGTTAGGCTTTAGTATGTGATCATTTCCCTTTACTGAAAAGGAAACAAACAAGCAAACAGAAACCCAACCACAAAACCAAGCTTAAACTTAGGAGATATGGAAAAGTATTGCCAAAGTGGGACCTGTATCATCTTTGTGCCAGGGTAAATCTATGGTTGTCACAGTCAAATTCAAGAGAACAAGCAGAGGCTACAGGAATTTCTGGGCTGTACCTCTACACCCCTGAAATGTCCTTTTCTTTATCTAGCATTTGCAAATTCCCTTCATTTCATAGAATAGAATCACAGAATCATAGAATCAGTAAGGTTGGAAGAGACCTCAAAGATCATCAAGTCTAACCTGTCACCCAACACCTCATGACTACTAGACCATGGCACCAAGTGCCACGTCCAATCCCCTCTTGAACACTTCCAGGGACAGTGACTCTACCACCTCCCTGGGCAGCACATTCCAATGGCCAACAACTCTCTCTGGGAAGAACTTTCTCCTCACCTCCAGCCTAAACCTCCCCTGGCACAGCTTGAGACTGTGTCCTCTTGTTCTGCTGCTGGTTGCCTGGGAGACTAGACCAACCCCTCCTGGCCACAACCACCCTTCAGGTAGAGACCAATGAGGTCTCCCCTGAGCCTCCTCTTCTCCAGGCTAAACAACCCCAGCTTCCTCAGCCTCTCCTCATAGGGCTTGTGCTTGAGGCCTCTCCCCAGCATTGTTGCCCTTCTCTGGACACATTCAAGAGTCTCAGTGTCCTCCTTAAATCTCAACGAGGGTGAGGGATCACTAACAGTATCTCTTCCTGGCTCTCTCCTTTGTTGGTGGCTCTGCCTCCATCTTTGACTGTTGTGAGATGCTGTAAAAGTAAACGTCTGAAATGTGTCAAGGTGCTCTCCTACTGTGAGAACACAAGCTCTGCATGTATTCTTACCATATGTGTACCTGCAAAGACCTGCCAGCTCAGTCTTAAGACTAAGTTGTCTTTGGTTTAATAAGTAGATGCTATTAGAATCATAGAAACATAGAATTGTTAGAGTTGGAAGGGACCTCAAGGATCATCTAGTGCTAAACCCCCTGCCATGGCCAGGGACCACTCACACTAGATCAGGTTGCTCAGAGCCACATCCAGCCTGACCTTAAAATCAGGGATGGGGCTTCTACCACCTCCCTGGGCAACCTGTTCCAGTGTCTCACCACCCTCATGGTGAAAAACTTCTTCCTAACATCCAATCTGAAACTATCCATTTCTATTCTTGTTCCATTTCCCCCAGTCCTATCACTACCTGAGACCCTAAAAAGTCCCTCCCCAGCTTTCTTGTAGGCCCTCTTCAGATACTGGAAGGCCATAATTAGATCTCCTTGGAACCTTTTCTTCTCCAGACTGAACAGCCCCAATTCCCTCAGTCTGTCCTCATAGGAGAGGAGCTCCAGCCCTCTAATCATCCTTGTGGGCCTTTTCTGGACATGTTCTAGCATGTCCAGATCCATCCTGTAATAGGGGCTCCAGATCTGCATTACAGTATTACCAAGGTTGGAAAGACCTTGAAGATCATCGAGTCCACCCATTATTGTTCATTATTCATCCATGAGTGAACCAGGATGCTTTGCTGTTGATGGGTCAAGAAACAAACATTTGACCTTTCAATGTGAGTACTTGGTCATTTTATACCTGTGGAGTGGCAATAATTACCCTTAGTGAAAGGAAAATTTGCTCAAGAGAGAACAACTCAGACATCTCAACAGGAGGCTATAGAGGAAGTATCCTACTGTACACTCACACTCAAGCATATTATTGCAGAAGAAGGGGCTGGAGCTGCTGAGGGAAAATTTCTTTCCTGCAGGAGTGGTCAGGCGCTGGAACAGGCTGCCCAGATTGGTGGTGGCGTCACCATCCCTGGAGGTGTTCAAACAACAGGTGGACAGGGCATTCTGGGGCAAGGTTACAGTGTCACAGTCTCACAGTATCACTAAGGTTGGGAGAGACCTCGAAGATCATCGAGTCCAACCTGTCACCACAGACCTCATGACTCGACCATGGCACTAAGTGCCACATCCAATCCCCTCTTGAACACCTCCAGGGATGGTGACTCCACCACCTCCCTGGGCAACACATTCCAAAGGCGAATGACTCTCTCCATGAAGAACTTTCTCCTCACCTCCAGCCTAAACCTCCCCTGGTGCAGCTTGAGACTGTGTCCCCTTGTTCTGGTGCTGGTTGCTAGCGAGAGGAGGCCAACCCCTTCCTGGCTACAACCACCTTTCAGGTAGTTGTAGAGAGCCATGAGGTCTCGCCTGAGCCTCCCCAGGCTAAGCAACCCCAGCTCCCTCAGCCTCTCCTCACAGGGCTGTGCTCAAGGCCTCTCCCCAGCCTTGTTGCCCTTCTCTGGACACCTTCAAGTGTCTCAATGTCCTTCTTAAACTGAGGGGCCCAGAACTGGACACAGGACTCAAGGGGTGGCCTAACCAATGCAGAGTACAGGGGCACAATGACCTCCCTGCTCCTGCTGGCCACACTATTCCTAATGCAGGCCAGGATGCCGGTAGCCTTCTTGGCCACCTGGGCACACTGCTGGTTTAATGGCTATGGTGGTGCTAGGTCAATGGGTGGACACAATGATCTTAGAGGTCTTTTCAACCCAAACAATTCTATGATTCTGTGGTTCTCCAGGTGATTCTGCTCTGGCAGGGGAGGTTGGACTCGATGAGGTCACTTCCAACCCCTAGCATTTTGTGATTCTGTGATGCAATAAGGATTCACTGGACAACATGAATTAACTTTCCTCACCTACAGTTAATTGATGCATGAGACTGGGCATTAACTTGCATGTCACAAACCACTTCTCACCCCAAACAAGCAAAAAATACCTTAAACATAAGCTCTCATACTTTTTTTCCCCTTCTGAAGGTCACAAGTCTTCAGCTGAGTATCCAAACACAAACTTAAGAGTAATTGCATTTGATGGGGCTCCAAGTTAAGTATGTGATTAAATTCTGCATGGCAGAAGCAGAAATTAAGCATATTCTTGTATGCCCAGTGGAATCTGAGACTGAGTCACAAGTTGTTTGCCTTACGAGATGTATTCTTGCCACTTTTGGAAGTACACAATGGAATACTGGCACTAGGGATGCCTAACAAGGAAAGGGGTTGGGTTTGTAATGTGACCAGCACAGACAGATCCTGAGGTTTTTCTGCAGGCCAGGGAGTGCTAGATCTGAAAGCTGAAAGGGTCAAGATAAGGGTCATAAATTTTTATTGAGGTTTTCTGCATGAGCAGATTCCCTCCATTTGGGAACCGGTTTGTTGGCTAACAGGTGGAAGATCAGCTGTGACACAGAGCAAGCAGGTGGTTTCTCTGACCACATGGAAAGCCTGCTTGAATTTACAGCTTTCACACCCTCCTGTTTCAACATGCAGCATGTGCATAATTGAGTGCAGAGCACAGAAATATGTCGTTCGCTTCGAGACAGTGGGAAGGAGAGGAAGCTGAAAATCATAGAATCATGGAATCAATAAGGTTGGAAAAGACCCCAGAATGAAGAGGGGGTTAAAAGCAGGCAAAATTTGCCTGTCTCTATGAAGAAGTAAACACTCAGTTTACCATCCTAGCACTGAAAAAAAGCCCTCACAGGTTCCTTAAAAGGTGTAGTGGTTTGAGCCTTAACTGGGAGTTAAGAGCTCAGATGGGGGCAAGGCTGAGAATCTCTCCCCTGCACCCCCCCTCCTCCCTCCCAACAGAGAGGGGAAAAAAGGAAAGGGAAGGAGCAAATCCACCAAGCAATAATTTGGAGTCAGCCTGGAAGTAGAGAGGTAAAGAGTTTCCTTTAAACAGTGTATATATATATATGTATGTATCTATCAATAACAGGTAAAGTTCACAAGGGCAAGGTACAAGGATGGATGGGAGGGGGAAAAACACAAACAAGAATATCACAGTCTCACAGTGTCACCAAGGTTGGAAGAGACCTCAAAGATCATCGAGTCCAACCTGTCACCACAGACCTCACGACTAGACCATGGCACCAAGTGCTACATCCAATCCCCTCTTGAACACCCCAGGGATGGTGACTCCACCACCTCCCTGGGCAGCACATCCCAATGGCAAATGACTCTCTCAGTGGAGAACTTTCTCCTCACCTCCAGCCTAAACTTCCCCTGGTGCAGCTTGAGACTCTGTCCTCTGGTTCTGGTGCTGGTTGCTAGAGAGAAGAGGCCAACCCCTTCCTGGCTACAACCACCCTTCAGGTAGTTGTAGACAGTAATGAGGTCTCCCCTGAGCCTCCTCTTCTCCAGGCTAAACACCCCCAGCTCCCTCAGCCTCTCCTCATAGGGCTTGTGCTGAAAGCCTCTCACCAGCAATACAAAACCAGTCTCTCTCTGAAGAGGCATGGAGGCAGCAGGGAGAAGGATCAGGCTCAACCACATGGCAGAGGAGCAGGAGGGCAGCTGCGGTAGCTCTCATCCTAGAGAGGCAGGAGCCAAAAAGGAGCTAATGGCTGCAATGTCCTCCCTTTTATAGCCTAGCTAGGCAGGGAGGGGGAGTGGAACAGACTCAGTTCCCCAGGTGGAAAACGCCCTGCAGGGAGGGCAAAGCACCGGCAAGCCCTCCAGCCTGTTTTCAGGATGGGTGTTATGCCACCACAACAGGACAAAAACTAAGGCTTTGCTTGCTTGCCTCTGTGCATGCCCACGCTCAGCAGAGTGGAGGTAATTGTCTGGCATTCAAATAATTCCCATCCTGGTGTCTGAGTTCATCCTGCAGTAAATGTTAAGGTCAGTCCCAATTTCAAAGATTAGTGAGAGACTAATCTTGCAGCGAACTCAAGGCAATTGAAAAAGTTCAGCACAATTGTGCTTTCCCTGACAGGGAGGGGGAGAAATTCAGGCTGGGAGCTGGCAGCCTTGAGTCTATGCCCTTATCAAAGTCAATTTCTCCCACACAGCTTAGCAGGTTCAGCTTCACACACACACCCTCCCCCCTTTTCTTTCTGGGTTTATTTATTCCTACCACTCAGAAAACATGTGCTGGAGGTGTGACTTCTTCCACCTTGGTGACACTGGCCCCTGCAAGAAGCTGCTTACACAGGAGCAGTGGTTTTCCACCTTCATAAGTAACACCACAGGGGTTTTTAAAGGGAATAATTGTTTTGTTAAAGGTCTAATTTCAAATGGACACACAGGCACAGCAGACAGCAAAGGTGCAGGTACCTTTCTGAGATTGCAGGGAAAGGAAAAGAGACACAAGGGAATATGGAGCCTGAACTTTCTTGCCACCTGCTGAAAGCAGGTTATGAAGAAGAAAAGCAGCTCACACCCTCTTCCTGCCATGGTCTCTATTGTGCTTTGGACATTTCCTTCAGAGCTTTGACCTCTCACTCCAGTATTTTATCTGTCTGTGATAGGTTGGCCTTGGCTTGATGCCTGGTGCCCTCCAAAGCTGCTCTATCACTCCCATCCTCAGCTGGACAAGAGAGGGAAAATGTAGTGAAAGACTCATGGGTGGAGATAAGGAGAGGGAGAGATCAGTCCCCACTGACCAACACAGGCAAAACAGAGTTGCCTTGGGGAAATTTATTTAATGTATAATCAATAATATCAGAATAGGACAATGGAAAGTAAAATAAAACCTTAAAACACCTTCCTGCCAAGTCCCTCCCTTCTTCCAGGGCTCAACTTCAGTCCTGATTTTCTCTCCTTCCTCCCCCACATCAGGACAGGGCAATGGGGAATGGAGATTGTGTCAGTTCATTGCATATTGTCTCTTCCGTTCCTTCCTCCACAGGTGGAGGACTCCTCACACTTTCTCAGGTTCCAGCAGAGGGTTCCAACCAGCTGAGACAGTCTTCCATGAACTTCTCCAATGTGAGTCCTTTCCATGAGCTGCACTAACTGCTCCAGCTCAGGCCTTAACTATGGTCATTTGCAAAAGCATCCACATTCACCATGGAGAGTCAAGAGAAAGAAGGACTTCTTCCAAACACATGGATCCTCACCTGGAGCAGCTTTTGTCCTTGAAAATTCACAGTCCCAGTAGACTACAGAGACCTATATTTATTTCAACATTTAGGAAGAGGAAAGACATGGTTTGTGTACAGTCCACAGAAGACACCTTGAGTTGGTGTTGATCTGTTAGAGGGTAGGAGAGCTCTGCAGAGGGACCTTGCCAGGCTGGACAGATGGGCAGAGTCCAAGGGCATGAGACTGAACACATCTAAGTGCCAGGTTTTACACATTGGCCACAACAACCCCAGGCAGTGCTACAGACTGGGGTCAGAGTGGCTGGAGAGAAGCCAGGCAGAGAGGGTCCTGGGGGTACTAGTTGATAGTAGGCTGAACATGAGCCAGCAGTGTGCCTTATCAGGATGGTAACTCACAGGCTCACAGGATGTTAGGGGTTGGAAGGGACCTACGAAGATCATCGAGTCCAACCCCCCTGCCAGAGTAGGACTATACAATCTAGGGCAGGTTGCAGAGAAACACATCCAGATGGGTCTCCAAAGTCTCCAGGGGAGACTCCACAACCTGTCTGGGCAGCCTGCTCCAGTGCTCCTCCCAGTGAAGAAGTTCCTCCTCATGTTGAGGTTGAACCTCCTGTGCTGTAGTCGAGAGCAGAGTGTGATCCACATAGGGTCTTCTGCCCATTTGCTTTCCTAGAAGGTACAACCAGGACCAGGGGCTGAGGTTGCCTGCACTTACAAGCAGAGCCCTTAACTATCACTGCCAAATCTGAGTTAGAAATGAGATCATGTCAGATGGGAGATGACAACCATGCTTAATAGACCATGTGAGAAATGCTGTGAAGTCTCCACGGCTGATCCTGCCCTACATTCATCACAGGCAAATTCCCTGCAGCTCCTCTCTATTTTTTTTTAGATTGCCTTTTGCAAGTTAACACTTTCACGAACATTGCTTCAAACACAAGTTTTCTTGTGAAATTCTTTATGGCCCTTGCATAGAAGATGCCAGGCAGAAAGAGACCTGGGGGTAATGGCTGACAGCAACTGAACATGAGGCAGCAGTGTGCCCAGGTGGCCAAGAAGGCCAAGGGCATCCTGGCCTGCATCAGAAATAGTGTGGCCAGCAGGAGCAGGGAAGTCATTCTGCCCTGTACTCAGCACTGGTCAGGCCACACCTTGAGTCCTGTGTCCAGTTCCGGGCTCCTCAATTTGAGAAGGACACTGAGACTCTAGAATGTGTCCAGAGAAGGGCAACGAGGCTGGGGAGAGGTCTGGAGCACAGCCCTGTGAGGAGAGGCTGAGGGAGCTGGGGTTGCTTAGCCTGGAGAAGAGGAGGCTCAGGGGAGACCTTGTTGCTCTCTCCAACTCCCTGAAGGGAGGTTGTAGCCAGGAGGGGTTGGTCTCTTCTCCCAGAAAACCAGCACCAGAACAAGAGGTCACAATCTCAAGATGTGCCAGGGGAGGTTTAGGATGGAGGTGAGGAGAAAGTTCTTCCCAGAGAGAGTTGTTAGCCATTGGAATGTGCTGCCCAGAGAGGTGGTGGAGTCCCCATCCCTGGAGGTGTTCAAAAAGAGATTGGACGTAGCACTTGGAGCCATGGTTTAGTAGTCATGAGGTGTTGAGTGGACTTGATGATCTCTGAGGTCTTTTCCAACCTTATTGATTCTATGATCTATGATTCTAAGATGCAAGCAAAATGATGGCTGTGATTTAATATTACCTACACTCAGACTTTGTAGTGAAGCCAGAGTCTAGTCAGTTGTTTTAAAGTAATTGAGTACTGTTACAAGACAGGGAGAAACTCACCCACTGGCTGTGATGGTTGTAAGGAGCTGCTGTGAACACAGAATTAACCAAGAAACTCTCACCTAAGTATTCCCAGTTCCGTAGTTGTGGCCATCTGGCAAGACTTGAAACTTTCTCTGTGAAGAAGAAGGCAGCATTGTGTGAAATGCTCCTGTGAAGTGATGAAAAGAGAATGACCTTCCAAACAAGCCCCTCTGATGCAGGCTTTGCACTGGCACGTGTACACCAACCTTTGACAACTGTAATTATGATTTTACATTGATAGAGCACTTCTCATCTCAGGCCCCACATAGCATCACACGGTCGAGGTGTTGGCACTTCTGGTAGTAGGATAGCAGCAGGTGAAATCAAGGCACATTAAGTGTGCCACTGAGCTAATGAGGAATGGCTGTGATGAGAAAGAAAGCTTGCAAGTGGAATCCAAGTGCAGTTAGAGGGTTAGAAACCAAATAACTAGTTTTGATGACACCAAGTTGGGAGTAGGTGTTGATCTCTTAGAGAGTTGAAGGGCTCTGCAGAGGGACCTTGACAGGCTGGACAGATGGGTGGAGTCCAATAGGATGACAATCAACAAGTCCAAGTGCCGGGTGCTGCACTTTGGCCACAACAACCCCAGGCAGTGCTACAGGCTGGGGTCAGAGTGGCTGGAGAGCAGCCAGGCAGAAAGGGACCTGGGGGTACTACTGGTTGACAGCAGCTGAACATGAGGCAGCAGTGTGCCCAGGTGGACAAGAACGCCAATGGCATGCTGGCCTGCATCAGAAATAGTGTGGCCAGCAGGAGCAGGGAAGTCATTATGTCCTGTGCTCATCACTGGTTAGGCCACACCTTGAGTCCTGTGTCCAGTTCTGGACCCCTCAATTTAAGAAGGACATTGAGATACTTGAATGTGTCCAGAGAAGGGCAACGAGGCTGGGGAGGGGTCTCCAGCACAGCCCTGTGAGGAGAGGCTGAGGGAGCTGGGGTTGCTTAGCCTGGAGAAGAGGAGGCTCAGGGGAGACCTTCTTGTCTAAAATGAATATGCTAATAAATATAAATTGTTTATACATCTAAAATTCTTATAGTACCTAATAAATCATAGAATCATAGAATCAATAAGGTTGGAAAAGACCTCAGAGATCATCAAGTCCAACCTGTCACCCAACACCTCATGACTACTAAACCATGGCTCCAAGTGCCACATCCAATCCCTTTTTGAACACCTCCAGGGATGGTGACTCCACCACCTCCCTGGGCAGCACATTCCAATGGCCAATGACTCTTTCTGGGAAGAATTTCTTCCTAACATCCAGCCTAAACCTCCCCTGGTGCAGCCTGAGACTGTGTCCTCTTGTTCTGGTGCTGGTTGCCTGGGAGAAGAGACCAACCCCCACCTGGCTACAACCTCCTTTCAGGTAGTTGTAGAGAGCAAGAAGGTCTTCTTTGAACTTCCTCTTCGCCAGGCTAAGCAACCCCAGCTCCCTCAGCCTCTCCTTACAGGGCTGTGCTCAAGGCCTCTCCCCAGCCTTGTTGACCTTCTCTGGACACATTCAGGTATCTCAATGCCCTTCTTAAACTGAGTGGCCGCTTATATTTAAAACACCTCATGACTACTAAACCATGGCACCAAGTGCCACATCCAATCCCTTTTTGAAGACCTCCAGGGATGGTGACTCCACCACCTCCCTGGGCAGCACATTTCAATGGCCAATTCCTCTTTCTGCGAAGAACTTTCTCCTCACCTCCAGCCTCAACTTCCCCTGGCACAGTTTGAGACTGTGTCTTCTGATAACCATGAGAGAAGCACTTGTGAGAACCAAGGGAAACCTGAGAGAGTTTTGAACCTGACAGGACACAAGACCAAATGCCAGATTCTTCCCTTCCACTTGGAGCATCCTGCAGGACTAAGGGCTAATAACCTCTCTGATAACACAGTCACACTATCACCAAGGTTGGAAGAGACCTCAAAGATCATCGAGTCCAACCTGTCACCACAGACCTCATGACTAGACCATGGCACCAAGTGCCATGTCCAATCCCCTCTTGAACACCTCCAGGGATGGTGACTCCACCACCTCCCTGGGCAGCACATTCCAATGGTGAATGACTCTCTCAGTGAAGAGCTTTCTCCTCACCTCCAGCCTCATCTTCCCCTGGCACAGCTTGAGACTGTGTCCCCTTGTTCTGGTGCTGGTTGCTAGAGAGAAGAGACCAACCCGTTCCCGGCTACAACCACCTTTCAGGGAGTTGTAGAGAGCAATGAGGTCGCCCCTGAGCCTCCTCTTCTCCAGGCTAAGCAACCCCAGCTCCCTCAGCCTCTCCTCACAGGGCTGTGCTCAAGGCCTCTCCCCAGCCTCGTTGCCCTTCTCTGGACACATTCAAGTGTCTTGATGAACTTCTTAAACTTCTTAAACATGTCCAGCAGCTTTGCTTTCAGGTTAGAATGCTAGGGAAGAGCTCAGCTCTGAAGAGCACTCTGGTTTTCTTCAGCATTTAAAGGTTGATTTTCATTCACCTTAGGTTATAGCTGAAAAAAAAAAACCCAACATCAACAACAAGAAGAAACTCTCTGAGGAATGTGTTTTGAATTCCCAGCAGGGCTGACCTCCAGCATTCTCTTCTAGTTGGTACATGATGACAAAAGGACCTCCTCTTTTCCTTTAAAATAAAACAAGGACAAAAGGTGATAAATTTCCATGAGCATTTTGGCAGGGAGGGGGCAGTGGGCAGAGAGCTTGGGATATGCAGGAGAAACATTTGAACTCTAACTTTGCTGGGAGACAACAATTAGGTGGCAGCAGGCTGGCAATATCCACACAGCCTTCCCCACATCATTAATATTTGATGCTAACTGGGACCCATCATGCATTCTTTAACATCCATTTTTTGTGCTTCACAGGTTACAGGCAGTTCTTCACTTCCCATTTCTGTGTGGGACTAAACCAAGGTCTTTAGCAAACAATTTTACAGAAAAAAGAGGGATTTTATTTTATTTTATTTTATTTTATTTTATTTTATTTTATTTTATTTTATTTTATTTTATTTTATATTTTTATTTTTATTTTATATTTTATTTTTTCTTTATTTTATTTTATTTTATTTTATTTTATTTTATTTTATTTTATTTTATTTTATTTTATTTTATTTTATTTTTATTTTATTTATTTATATTTTTATTTTATTTTAGTTTTATTTTATTTATTTATATTTTATTTTATTTTATATTTTACTTTATTTTTATTTTATATTTTATTTTATTTTAGTTTTATTTTATATTTCTTTTCTTTTTTAATTTTATTTTATTTTATTATATTCTATTGCATTTTATTGGGTTTTTTTAACATTTTATTTTAGTTTTATTTTATTTTTTAATCTTTTAAATTTATTTTTTATTTTATTTTAATTAATTTAATTTTATATTTGATTTGATTTGATTTCATTTCATTTCATTTCATTTCATTTATTTTCTGCCACAGGAAGCTGAGGATTATGATTTATGTACTGCTGGCACATGTACTGTGGATGATAGAAAAGACAGAAAATTGCCTTGAAAATTGCCTTGAAAATTGCTGTGCATTATATCTGTCAACCAAAGACCTATATTTGTGTGCGTGTGTGTGCAGGGGAGAGTGGCTGCGGTGCATTTCTCTTGCAGCCAGGTTTCTATGAATGCACAGGTTTAGTAGTCAGGAGGGGGTTGGTCTCTTCTCCCAGGCACCCAGCACCAGAACAAGAGGACACAGTCTCAAGCTGTGCCAGGGGAAGTTTAGGCTGGAGGTGAGGAGAAAGTTCTTCCCAGAGAGAGTTGTTGGCCATTGGAATGTGCTGCCCAGGGAGGTAGTGGAGTCACCATCCCTGGAGGTGTTCAAGAGGGGATTGGATGTGGCACTTGGTGCCATGGTTTAGCAGTCATGAGGTGTTGGGTGACAGGTTGGACTACATGATCTCTGAGGTCTTTTCCAGCCTTATTGATTCGATTCGATTCGATTCTATTCTATTCTATTCTATTCTATTCTATTCTATTCTATTCTATTCTATTCTATTCTATTCTATTCTATTCTATTCTATCCCAGTCTATTCTATTCTATTCTCTTCTATTCTATTCTATTCTATTCTATTCTATTCTATTCTAATGGTTACTTAGCATGATTCCTCATTTTGAGTCCATGGTTTAGTTGATTAGATGGTGTTGAGTGATAGGTTGGACTTGATGATCTCAAAGGTCTTTTCCAACCTGGTCTGGTCTATTCTATTCTACTCTATTCTATTCTATTCTATTCTATTCTATTCTATTCTATTCTATTCTATTCTAGTCTATCCTATCCTATCCTATCCTATCCTATCCTATCCTATCCTATCCTATCCTATCCTATCCTATCCTATCCTATCCTATCCTATTGGTTACTTAGCATGATTCCTCATTTTGAGTTCAGAGAAGTAAAATTACCCAGCTGCCTGTGGCCTGCCTTTTCAGGATTGTATGCCCAAATTCATGGAGTCACAGAATGCTTTGGGTTGGAAGGGACCTTAAAGACCATCTAGTTCCAGGGACGCCTTCCACTGGCCCGGGTTACTCAAGGTCACATCCAACCTGGCCCTGAACACCTCCAGGGAGGAGCCATCCACACCCTCCCTGAGCAACCTGTTGCAGTGTCTCCTCACCCTCACTGGAAAGAATTCACTCCTAATCTCCAGTCTAAATCTCTGCTCTTCCAACTCAAAGCCATTGTCCCTCATCCTGTAACTACAAGCCCTTATAAAATGTCTCTCCCCAGCTTTCTTGTGGCCCCCTTCACCTGATCTTTCAAGCTGAGACTTTCATACCAAGTTCTTCCATGAAGTTTCAAAGCAGCAGAGACCCCTCTCTGTCCAATAACATCCTGCTGCATGGGCTTCTTAGGCTGCAAAAGCTCTTCCTTTTCTGTTGGTTCCTACTCACCCTACCTTTTCCTATCACTGTTTTCTGTTGACTTAAAATGCCCTCCGTCTCTCTCTCTCCATTTCCTCCATCTCACACTCTGTGTCCTCCATTCTCTCTCTTCATCTCCTCCATCTCTCTCTCCATCTCCTCCATCTCTCTCGCCATCTCCTCCATCTCTCCTTCATCTCCTCCATCTCTCTCTCCATCTCCTCCATCTCTCCCTCCATCTCCTCCATCTCTCCCTCCATCTCCTCCATCTCTCTCCATCTCCTCCATCTCTCTCTTCATCTCCTCCATCCCACTCTTCATCTCCTCCATCTCTCCTTCATGTCCTCCATCTCTCTCTCCATCTCCTCCATCTCTCCCTCCATCTCCTCCATCTCTCTCTCCATCTCCTACATCTCTCTCTCCATCTCCTCCCTCTCTCTCTCCATCTCCTCCATCTCTCTCTCCATCTTTCTTACTGACTCTATTTAATGTTTCCCCTCTTTACTACTTTACCTCAAGGTCATGGTGGACTTCTGCTTGGGTAGATCTTTGTAACCTAAAAGATCATTTGCTTTTCATCTTCCAGCTCCTGTAGAGGGGAGTTTTCTTTTCAAATTTGGTCTTTCTTCAGCTTCTTATTTATCTTTTGATTCTTCTTTTTTTTTTTCCTTTGCAGATTGAAATTTTGCTCAGATTTCTTTCTCTTCCTAAATTGCTCTTTCTCTGTTATCCCTCTCACCTTGCAAGCCTCTATCTTCGTTACCCATCCAGAAGATCAGAGGAAAAACAGGAAAAAGGGGAACTCACTAAGAGGGAAGAAATCAATACATTATACACACAACACTCATTTGTGGGAACTGAGGTGATTCTGCACTGCTTGTGTTATCGAAGCAGCTATGAACTTCACCAGCCTCAAGGTCTCATTGCGCTTCATGAAAGACAAGCTTTGCCTCGCAGAGTTTATACTCGAAGCAAACAGGATGTGAAAACAGCAGAAGAAAGGAGAATTCATCATACAGATGGAGAATTAAGATTAAAGAGAACATTTAGGAAGTGAAATAAGCCCAAATTACTCTGGTCCAGCTTTTGTCTTCATCCCTCAGCCTGGTATGACCTTTGGGCTGGCTCTAAGCCTTCAGAGACCACTAACATATGGACCTGAGTGAAAGTCGTGCAAGAAGAATGATTTTAAAGGCTGGATTTTCCTCGGGACATTGGACATGGAGCAGTGAACTAAGCTGGAAAATCTACTCATAAATGTCAGAAGAACAATTGAGCACTTCTGAATTTGTGGCTTGCTGCTTGTGGAGCAAAGCAGAACAGCAGGTCCAGTGACTGGCTGGGTGCTTTCATCGGGGGCTCATCCTTCTTGCTGATCCTTGGTTGATTGGAAAGGCTGTGCCCACCTGGCACAGCTGATCTGCTGTGGGAGGTGTTTGTTCCTCATGCAGCTATAGGCTGTAAAGAGACTTAGAAAGGAGGGAAGGAAGGAAGGAATTCAGAAGGAAGGAAGAGAGGGAGAAAAGAAAGAAGGAAGGAAGGAAGGAAGGAAGGAAGGAAGGAAGGAAGGAAGGAAGGAAGGAAGGAAGGAAGGAAGGAAGGAAGGAAGGAAGGAAGGAAGGAAGGAAGGAAGGAAGGAAGGAAGGAAGGAAGGAAGGAAGGAAGGAAGGAAGGAAGGAAGGAAGGAAGGAAGGAAGGAAGGAAGGAAGGAAGGAAGGAAGGAAGGAAGGAAGGAAGGAAGGAAGGAAGGAAGGAAGGAAGGAAGGAAGGAAGGAAGGAAGGAAGGAAGGAAGGAAGGAAGGAAGGAAGGGAAGGAAGGAAGGAAGGAAGGAATTTGGAAGGAAGGAAGGAAGGAATTTGGAAGGAAGGAAGGAAGGAATTTGGAAGGAAGGAAGGAATTTGGAAGGAAGGAAGGAAGGAATTTGGAAGGAAGGGAGGAAGGGAGGGCAGTAGGTTGGTTTATGCAAAGGACCAACAGCTCTGAAATAAGTTTTCTAAATCATCACTGCAACTATCAAGATAAATCTCAAGAGGTCTTACATGAAAAGTTCTCTTCATTTGACTCCGTGGTGACTCCCACTTTTGTACAAGAATTAGGGAAAGTTACAAGGAAGAGAGTTTGTTGATAAATTCAATTAAAAAAAAACCAAACCCCAAACCCAAACAAGCTAACAGAAACAAAATCCCCAGCCAAAACCAATCCCGGGACTTGCAATGCAAATCAGCTTTAAAAAATATTATAGAATTATATAATCATAGCATGGTTAGGGTTGGCAGGGATCTCACAGGTAACCAGCACCGGAACAAGAGGACACAGTCTCAAGCTGTGGTGAGACCCCACCTGGAGTACTGCGTCCAGTTCTGGAGCCCCTATTACAGGAGAGATGTGGACGTGCTGGAGCGTGTCCAGAGAAGGGCCACGAGGATGATCAGAGGGCTGGAGCACCTCTCCTGTGAGGACAGACTGAAGGAGTTGGGGCTGTTCAGTCTGGAGAAGAGAAGGCTCCCAGGTGACCTCATTGTGGCTTTCCAGTATCTGAAGGGGGCCTACAGGAAGGCTGGGGAGGGACTTCTCAGGATCTCAGGTAGTGATAGGACTAGGGGGAATGGAATGAAGCTGGAAATGGGGAGATTCAGGCTGGATGTGAGGAAGAAGTTCTTTACCATGAGAGTGGTGAGGCCCTGGAATGGGTTGTCCAGGGAGGTGGTTGAGGCCCAGTCCCTGGAGGTGTTTAAGACCAGGCTGGACGAGGCTCTGGCCAGCGTGATCTAGTGTAGGGTGTCCCTGCCCATGGCAGGGGGGTTGGAACTAGATGATCCTTGTGGTCCCTTCCAACCCTGACTGATTCTATGATTCTATGATTCTATGATTCTAAGCTGTGCCAGGGGAAGTTTAGGCTTGAGGTGAGGAGAAAGTTCTTCCCTGAGAGAGTTGTTAGCCATTGGAATGTGCTGCCCAGGGAGGTGATGGAGTCACCATCCCTGGAGGTGTTCAAAAAGGGGTTGGATGTGGCACTTGGTGCCATGGTTTAGTTGTCAGGAGGTATTAGGTGTTAGGTAATAGGTTGGACTTGATGATCTTGAGGTCTGTGATGACAGGTTGGACTTGATCTTTGAGGTCTCTTCCAACCTTGGTGGTACTATGATCTCTGAGTTCTTTTGCAACCTGTTTGATTCTATGATCCTGTTCTATGATTCTCTGATCATCTGGTTCCAACCTCCCTGCCATGGCCAGGGACACCTTCCATTAGACCAGCTTGCTCAGTGCCTCATCCAACCTGGCCTTGAAAGAAGCTTCAGGCTCTGCTAATTTTTTAGACTTTTTAGACTTCAGACTCTGCTAATTTTTTTCAGACTTTGCTAATTTCAGAGTTCCATGACAAGGTTCCCTGAAGAAATTGTTTTCTCTTCTCTCTGTTCAGGTAATGAAAGAGTTTCAATTAAGGGAAAGAAAAGCCAATTTAACACCCAGGATTTTGCATTGAATCACAATGTGCCTCTGATTCAGTGTATTTATCACCAGGTTTCACTTGAGTAATCATGCTGTTGATTACAATCCAAGCCAAATTATCAGGCAGCATGCTTGGTGTCTGGTTTTGTGTTGAATTCACACTGGACTTTATTTAAAGACCAAAGTAGCATTATAGGATTTGCCAGCATCTTTTCCTTGTTGTTCAACAGCCCAGGCTTCAGCACCCCTGCAGCCCATACGTGCTGAGAAGGTTCCTACAAGCTGCTGATTTGTTTGGCCAAGCTTGCCTCTAACAAACCAGATTTGTCCACATGATGTTATGGAGTTAACAAATCATAGAATAGGTTGGGTTGGAAAGGACCTTAAAGATCACAGTATCACAGTATCACCAAGGTTGGAAGAGACCTCAAAGATCATCGAGTCCAACCTGTCACCACAGACCCCATGACTAGACCATAGGACTAGACCACGACACCAAGTGCCATGTCCAATCCCTTGTTGAACACCTCCACGGATGGTAACTCCACTATCTCCTTGGGCAGCACATTCCAATGGCGAATGACTCTCTCGGTGAAGAACTTTCTCCTCACCTCCAGCCTAAACCTCCCCTGGTGCAGCTTGAGACTGTGTCCTCTTGTTCTGGTGCTGGTTGCTAGAGAGAAGAGGCCAACCCCTTCCTGGCCACAACCTCCCTTCAGGTAGTTGTAGAGAGCAATGAGGTCTCCCCTGAGCCTCCTCTTCTCCAGGCTAAACAACCCCATCTCCCTCAGCCTTTCCTCACAGGGCTGTGCTCAAGGCCTCTCCCCAGCCTCGTTGCCCTTCTCTGGACACCTCCCCAGTGTCTCAATATCCTTCTTAAATTGAAGAGCCCAGAACTGGACACAGGACTCAAGGTGCAGCCTAACCAGTGCTGAGTACAGGGGCACAATGACCTCCCTGCTCCTGCTGGCCACACTGTTCCTGATGCAGGCCAGGATGCCATTGGCCTTCTTGGCCACCTGGGCACACTGCTGGCTCATGTTCAGGCGGCTGTCAACCAGCACCCCCAGGTCCCTCTGTGTTTGGCTGCTCTCCAGCCACTCTGACCCCAGCCTGTAGCACTGCATGGGGTTGTTGTGACCAAAGTGCAGCACCTGGCACTTGGACTTGTTGAATGCCATCCTGTTGGACTCTGCCCATATGTCCAGTCTGGCAAGGTCCCTCTGCAGAGCCCTTCAACCCTCTAAGTGACCAACATCTGCTCCCAACTTGGTGTCATCTGCAAATTTGCTGATGACTGTCTCAATCCCCTCATCCAGATCATCAATGAACATGTTAAAGAGGATGGGGCCCAGCACTGATCCCTGGGGGACACCACTGATGACTGGCCTCCAGCTGGAGGTGGCACCATTCACCACCACTCTCTGGTCTCAGCCCTTCAGCCAGTTCCTAACCCAAGATCATCTAGTTCCAACTGTCTTTGAATCACTCCAGTCAAAAGGCAATTTAGAAATGCTGCTGTGTAGCCTCCAAATATACTTGGTGGAAAATATTCACTCTTTCTACACTGGCACATTTCATTAGTGTAAGGCATGAACATGGCAGCAGAACAGTTCACATAATCAAGGCTAAAACACAGGGCAGTGGCTTTAATTCCCCTTAGGACTGGATTTTCAAAGACCTCCAGGCTGCTACAGAAGCAAACAGACACTCCCTATGATTCTCTGAACATTAGGTGTATGAAGTACTGAGGGGAAAGAAAACAAATCCTAACTGGGCAATTAGTTAGTTTCCAAATGTGCAGTGAAGATGATCTGTGAGTGATAATGTCTATAAGAGGGAGAAGAGATTTGATTTAGGTATGCCTTCCTGGCAACAACCTCCCTTCAGGCAGCTGTAGACAGCAAGAAGGTCACCCCTGAGCCTCCTCTTCTCCAGGCTAAGCAACCCCAGCTCCCTCAGCCTTTCCTCATAGGGCTTGTGTTCCAAATCCCTCCCCAACTTTGTTGCCCTTCTCTGGACACATTCCAGCAACTCAACATCTTTCCTAAACTGAGGGGCCCAGAACTGGACACAGGACTCAAGGTGTGGCCTAACCAGTGCTGAGTACAGGGGCAGAATGTGTGCCGTGCTCCTGCTGGCCACACTGTTCCACCTAGTGATACCTTTCTTCTCCCACCCTTTCAGGTAACACAATGACACTCACAACTCTTATAGCCATAACTTAAACCACGTTAGAAATCATAAAATCATAGAATGGGTTGGGTTGGAAAGGACCTTAACCATCATAGAGCTGATATTTCACAGGATGGCTTTTCTCTTGTAGATGAGTCAATTTCTCTCTGAAATGGATATTTTTTTCAACACATGGGTTATATAATCCACTTAAATACATGAGGACCTCCTTAACCTTTTTAATATCCACTTCCTACCTGGCATCTACTTTATTCAGTAGTCTTAAAGGGAAACTAATTATTTAAATATTCCCTGCCTAGGTGAGTGCCTGGTGGATGTGGGGCAGGCTGTGGATGTAGTCTGCCCAGACTTCAGCAAGGCCTTTGATACCATCCCCCCAGCAACCTCCTGGCCAAGCTGTCAGCCCCTGGCTTGGACAGCAACACTCTGAGCTGGGTTCGGAACTGGCCAGAAGGCTGAGCCCAGAGAGTGGTGGTGAATGGTGCCACATCCAGCTGGCAGCCAGGCACTAGTGGTGTCCCCCAGGAATCAGCTGTGGGCCCATTAGGGATCTGCATGAGGGGATTGAGTCCATCATCAGTAAATTTGCAGATGACACCAAGTTGGGGGCAGGAGTTGATCTGTTATAGAGTAGAAGGGATCTGCAGAGGGACCTTGACAGGTTGGACAGATGGGCAGAGTCCAACAGGATGGCATTCAACAAGTCCAAGTGCCAGGTGCTGCACTTTGGCCACAACAACCCCATGCAGAGCTACAGGCTGGGGTCAGAGTGGCTGGAGAGCAGCCAGGCAGAAAGGGACCTGGGAGTAGTGGTTGACAGCAGCTGAACATGATCCAGCAGTGTGCCCAGGTGGCCAAGAAGGCCAATGGCATCCTGGCCTGCATCAGAAATAGTGTGGCCAGCAGGAGCAGGGAAGTCATTCTGCCCTGTGCTTAGCACTGGTTAGGCCACACCTTGAGTCCTGTGTCCAGTTCTGCGCTCCTCAGTTAAAGAAGGACATTGAGACTCTTGGAGGTGTCCAGAGAAGGGCAACGAGGCTGGGGAGGGGTCTGGAGCACAGCCCTGTGAGGAGAGGCTGAGGGAGCTGGGGTTGCTTAGCCTGGAGAAGAGGAGGCTCTGTACAACTTTCTTGCTCTCTACAACTCCCTGAAGGGAGGTTGTAGCCAGGTGGGGGTTGGTCTCTTCTCCCAGGCAACCAGCACCGGAACAAGAGGACACAGTCTCAAGCTGTGGATGTGTGTGGATGTGGCACTTGGTGCCACGGTTCAGTAGTCCTGAGGTGTTGAGTGACAGGTTGGACTTGATGATCTCTGAGGTCTTTTCCAACCTTATTGATTCTATGATTCTATGATTTACATTTATTTTCTTGGACTAAGGCTTTGGGGAGTTGGCATCTTCAGGTTGGTTGAAGTGGGGCAACGTGAGGCTCTAGTCTGTGCTTGAGCTTCAAGCAGTTACAGCAATGCTCTCTTTCTGATAATGACGGGGAAAAGGTTTTTGCTTTAAATCCTGCCCAAGGGAAGAGTAATTGGTTTATACTCATGCAATATTTATGTTTGGATAGCTCTGTTTTCAAGTGTTTGCAGCCATCACAGCTTACTAAATTGAGGGAATGGCCTAAAGCAGTGGCTGGGTAGGTTTAGACTGGACAGTAGGAAAATAATTTTCCCAGCAAGAGTGGTCAGGGATCGGAATGTGCTGCCCAGGGGGTGGTGGAGCCACCAACCCTGGATGTATTTAAAGGTGTTTTGGATGTGGTGCTTGGGGATATGGTTTAGGGAGGAACTTTGCAGAGTAGGGTTCTGGGTTGGACCTGGTGATCCTGAGGGTCTTTTCCAACCTGACTGTTTCTGTCATTCTGTGAAAAGTGCAAAAACTAAGAATATAACTGTACAACAATCCCATTAATTTTGTCTGTTGGTTTGCTCTTGAATGCAACAGAAGAATAATTCTTCTGTGGCAAGTCTTTGTTGGTACTCTGGTTGGCTGCCACTGAGAAACAAAATGTCATAAGGTATTTATGATGATCAGAGGGCTGCAGCACCTCCCCCTATGGGCAAAGGGAGTTGGGGATGTCCAGCCTGGAGAAGAGAAGGCTCTGGAGAGATCTTAGGGCAGCCTTCCAGTACCTGAAGGGGGCTACAAGAAAGTTGGGCAGGGATTTTTGACAATGGCTTGTAGTGACAGGATGAGGGGCAATGGCTTTGAGCTGGAAGAGCAGAGACTTAGACTGGAGATTAGGAAGAAATTCTCTCAAGTGAGGGTGGTGAGATGCTGGAACAGGTTGCCCAGGGAGGTTGTGGATGCCCCTACTTGGAAGTGTTCCAGGCCAGGTTGAGCCGCCTGGGCTAGTGGAAGATCTTACTCTCTTCACACAATCAACCAGGTTGGAAAAGACCTCAGAGATCATCAAGTCCAACCTATTACCTAATACCTAACACCTCCTGACAACTAAACCATGGCTCCAAGGGCCACATCCAATCCCATTTTGAATACCCCCAAGGATGGTGACTCCACCACCTCCCTGGGCAGCACATTCCAATGGCTAACAGCTCGCTTTCTGGGAAGAACTTTCTCCTCCCTACCCACAGCAGGGAGGTTGGAACTGGATGATCTTTAACAGCCCTTCCCACTCAAACCATTCTATGAGTCAAAGTTTGGGTCACTGCTGCTAAGTAGTTGCTTAATACTTTGCATTTGACTGTGCAGCTGGAGCAAAATGCAGCTGGATGGAGCATGTGTTTAGAGGGGGAAGTCACTAAATCTAATTAATTTTTTCCCCCCTCTCTAATTGCATTTTGTGCCATCAGCTATGAAAATGTGACCCACAGAAGCTTAATGCTTCTGCTTGCATTACCTCAGCTCCCATGTGGATACACACTGCCTGCTAACTGTCTCCTTGTCAAATCCAATGATAAACTACCACTTGTGAGGACAATCTGCTCCTGTTCCTTCATTTTCCCAGTTACATTTAGCAGGAGCATGGTTTGACGCTGCCAGGCTAGCACTGGTGAGAGGCAGCACTCATTTCTAGAAGATGCAATTTGGCAGCAAGGACCTGGGCACCATTTTCATCTTTGACAAGTGGGGATCAGAGATGAAGACTCAGATTGTGTGGTCGTGAAACAGGTTTGGATAAGCAGGTAATAATCTGTGACTTCAAGGTCAGTCACCCATGTTGGCACTTAGCTGTCTAAAGACATAGAGATGTCCACTGCTACCTTAGACACCCAGGAGAGAGGCCCTTGGCTTCCAGCTGTCTGTAGGACACTGGATCTGCCCATCCTACTGTGTGTCTCACATACTCAGAGTCATTGAGCATAAGCCCTGTGAGGAGAGGCTGAGGGAGCTGGGATTCTTTAGCCTGGAGAAGAGGAGGCTCAGGGCAGACCTTCTTGCTCTCTACAACTCCCTGAAGGGAGGTTGTAGCCAGGTGGGGGTTGGTCTCTTCTCCCAGGCAACCAGCACCAGAACAAGAGGACACAGTCTCAAGTTTTGCCAAGGGAAGTTTAGGCTGGAGGTGAGGAGAAAGTTCTTCACAGAGAGAGCTGATAGCCATTGGGATGTGCTGCCCAGGGAGGTGGTGGAGTCACCATCCCTGGAGGTGTTCAAAAAGGGATTGGATGTGGCACTTGAAGCCATGGTTTAGTTAGTCATGAGGTCTTGGGTGACAGGTTGGACCTTTTGATTTTTGAGTTCTCTTCCAGCCTTATTGATTCTATGATTCTATGATCTCAGAGAGCATTGGCTTCATCCTTAATTCCATTTCTTCTCCATCACATTAGTGGTGCAGCACTTAACTGATAACTCTTGTTGTCAGTGACACGGTAGAAAGGGACCTAGACATTACATAAGCTTATCAAGCAACAGCATCACCCTGAAATTTCTTTATTTAAGTATCAAAGAGAGAAAACAGACATTCAGCAAATGAACAGGGACTACAAAGGAAGGAGGAGACCCTTGGTATACATTTTTATGTCGGCCAGATATGCCCTGGAGAGGTTTGGGGCATAATAAAAAGCGGTGCAGGTGCAGGGATCTCATAGCAAGGTCACACATCAGAATGGCCACTGACCTGGCTGCTGAAGCAGTGAGATCTTGCAGAATTTGTCACTGTCCAGGCAGGAACTTACACCTTACATACATAAAATCCTGAGGAAAAAAGCATGAGAAAAACAAACAAACAAACCTAGTCTGATGAGCCTGCACTGCTGTGCACAGCTCTCCTGGATGCTCACCAGCTTTACCGAGTTTCGGCCCCTTCTCTTAGAATCATAGAATCAAGCAGGTTGGGAAACACCTCAGGGATCATCCAGTCCAACCTACTACCTAATACCTAACAGCTCCTGACAACTAAACCATGGCTCCAAGTGCCACATCCAAGCCTTTTTTGGAACACCTCCAGGGACGGTGACTCCACCACCTCCCTGGGCAGCACATTCCAATGGACAATTACACTTTCTGGGAAGAACTTTCTCCTCACCTCCAGCCTAAACTTCCCAGCTTGAGACTGTGTCCTCTTGTTCTGATGTTGGTTGCCTGGGAGAAGAGACCAACCCCCACCTGGCTACAACCTCCCTTCAGGGAGTTGCACACAGCAATAAGGTCTCCCCTGAGCCTCCTTTTCCTCAGGCTATGCAACCCCACATTCAAGCGTCTTAATATCCTTCTTAAATTGAGAAGCCCAGAACTGGACACAGTACTCAAGTTGTCTCTCTCCTCAGAGGTCCTGTGATGCCTGCATATAGCCTCCCCTCCAGCTCTGTTTTGGAGAAGCAGGAGGCAGGCTGTGCTTCTTCAGACAAGCACTATCCTTGTCACTGCCCAGTAAGGTGCCAGAGCTGACATGGATAGAGGTAGAAGGGACAAAGTGGGCACGAGCAGGGTCCACTATGGGATCCTAAGAGTGGGACCAGGTGAGAAAAAGAGTCTTTTAGGCAAACCTCTCATTTAGGTGGGACGGCAGTGGGAAATAAGAAGAAACTCAGGGGCTGCCAGTGCTATCTCATGCCTCAGACAGTAGAAAAATGAAAGTTCTGCTCAGTCTCTACCAGTGTTTTCCAGAAACACAAACGAAACCAGGCTAGCTGCAGAGTACAGGGTGAGCAATTAAGAGAGAGACTTCCATCTCCAGTTCTAATCCTCAAAACTCCAAGAGTCCCTTGTGGAAGTGGCTGAACAGTCTCAGATTTGTTACATGATATCAGAAGGCTAATATTAAAATCCAAACCCTGGGAGTTACATTGCTGCCATATACATACTTATTAGGTGACAGAAAAGAGTCTTTGGCTCTGAGCCCTAAGAAAAGGCTGTGATCTCACCTCTTATTACAACTTCATGCACTGCAATTTATACTTAAGCATTTCACCCTGCCTGGGGACCACCTTTGCTTACTGGTAGTTCAGAAAGTAACCATAAAGCAGTTTCTAGCCTCACTCATCTTAAAGGCCTCTCCCAACTGAAACAACTCAATGTCTCAGGGGTTTGTTGCATTATTTTAATGCTTTCTTAGAATCATAGCATAGAATCAACCAGGTTGGAAAAGACCTCAAGGATCATCAAGTCCAACCTATTACCTTATACCTAACATCTCCTGGCAACTAAACCATGGCTCCAAGTGCCACATCCAAGCCTTTTTGAACACCTCCAGGGATGGTGACTCCACCACCTCCCTGGGCAGCACTTTCCCATGACCAATCTCTCTTTCTGTGAAGAACTTCTTTCTAAGATCAAGCCTAAACTTCCCCCTGCACAACTTGAGACTGTGTCCTCTTGTTCTGGTGCTGGTTGCCTGGGACAAGAGAGCAACCCCCACCTGGCTACAACCTCCCTTCAGGGAGGAGTTGTAGACAGCAAGAAGGTCTCCCCCCCAAGCCTCCTCTTCTCTTCTTGAGGCTCTAGCTTTGGAAGAGAGGATGGAGGTTGGAGTAGATGATCTCTAAGGTCCTTTCCAATGTAAGACATTCTATGATCTACCCAGCAGACTAAGAAGGCTCCAGGTTTCTCATTTTCCAGATTGCTTTCCAGCTGCATGCAGAGTTATCCACCATGTGGCTGAAGAGCCTTCTGCACCCCCAGCACAGCCACAACCAGCCCTGAGTCCTGCAAGCAACTGGTCCAAAGTTGTTTCTAGCATATTGAGTCACCTGGGTGCCAGCAAGAAGGCTGAATGAATCAGCATCTGACTAGAAATCCTTGCTGCTTTAGAGGAAAACACAGGTGCACCATCTCTCTCTGTGTCATTCTGCAATGCATGATGTCCATCTGGCAATGCTGACACTGGCATTTGAAAAAGAAAATTAATCTGTCTGTGGAGGGCCCCAAGGGACTGTAATTGGGTGCCAGAGTTATTCTTTGCTATCTTCCCCATGAGAGTGGTGAGACATTGGCACAGGTTGCCCAGGGAGGTGGTGGAAGTTTCATCCCTGGAGGTTGTTAAGGCCAGGCTGGATTAAGGTTCTCAAGGCCAGGTTGCTCAAGTGGCTGTGAGTAACTTGATCTAGTGTGAGGTGTTCCTGGCCATGGCAGGGGGGTTGGAACTGGATGATCCTTGAGGTCCCTCCCAAGCCTAACAAGTCTGTGATTCTATGATCACTGTGAATGTGTTGCCTCATAGACATGCAGGGTAAGTCCATGGACATGCTGGAGCAGTCAAAAGCATTAGCAAACAGCCTTGCCCCAGGCAACTGCTTATCCAGTGGGGAAAGAGTTCACTGAGGCCAGGGCTGTGTCAGGTTTGCAGTCACACTGAACATTTACTGTAGGCAGTGTCCCCAGTCCTTGAATTGGTCACCTCTGTTGGAGAAGCTTTGCCTCTAACCATCTCAAGACTATCACAACACTGCAACTCCCCTGCCACTAACAGATTGGATGGTAGGCAGGCAAATAGTCTGCATCCAATGGAAACTGGGCTTATTAGGGCTTTTTGATACCATGTCTCTTGCCTAGCCATTCACATTCACATTCATTAGGTGCTGGAGTGTGTCCAGACAAGAGTAATAAAGCTGGTGCAGGGTCTGGAGAACAGGGCTGGTGAAGAGATTAGGGAACTGGAGCTGTTTAGTCTGGAGAAGAGGAAGCTGAGAGGAGATCCTTGGCCTCTTTATAACTCCCTGAAAGGAGGTTGGAGTGAGGTGTGCATCAGTCCCTTCTCCCAGGTCACAGGAGGAAATAGCCTCATCAGGTGAGGTTTAGGTTGGACATTAGGAAAAATTTCTATGCTGAAAGGGTTGCCAAGCCCTGGAACAGGGCAGTGGTGGAGTCCCCATCCCTGGAGGGATTTAAAAGCTGTTCAGGTGTGGTACTGAAGGGCATGACTTAGAGGTAGGCTTGGCAGTGCTGGGTTAAAAGTTGGACTTAAAGGTCCTTACCAACCCAAACAATGCTCTGATTCTGTATTTATATGTCAGTTTCAAGCACACTTGGCAAATCAACCAGGGCTGGGTAGCAGTGATTTTTGAGGAAGGCCCTGGAAAAGACACCGTTTGTTGTTATTGTTGTTTGTTTTTTCCCCTCAGTATCCACAGCAACCTGCTGTGCTCTTGTAGCCACGAACCTGCTCTATGCCACCTGGATCAGAGGAAGCTACCCCAGCACCTGGGCCGCCTGCTCCTGATTTGCACCAGCCTGGAAGCTTCAGTTAGGCTTCCATTTCACAGTGTCACAGTATCACATTATCACCAAGGTTGGAAGAGACCTCAAGGATCATCAAGTCCAACCTGTCACCACAGACCTCATGACTACTAAACCATGGCACCAAGTGCCACCTCCAATCCCCTCTTGAACACCTCCGGGGATGGTGACTCCACCACCTCCCTGGGCAGCACATTCCACTGGTGAATGACTCTTTCAGTGAAGAACTTTCTCCTCGCCTCCAGCCTAAACTTCCCCTGGTGCAGCTTGAGACTGTGTCCTCTTGTTTGGGTACTGGTTGCCTGGGAGAGGAGACCAACACCCTCCTAGCTACAACCTCTCCCTTCAAGGAGTTGTAGAGAGCAATGAGGTCTCCCCTGAGCCTCCTCTTCTCCAGGCTAAACAATACAATAATAAACAACCCCAGCTCCCTCAGCCTCTCCTCACAGGGCTGTGCTCAAGGCCTCTCCCCAGCCTTGTTGCCCTTCTCTGGACACATTCAAGTCTCTCAATGTCCTTCTTAAATTGAGGGGCCCAGAACTGGACACAGGACTCAAGGTGCGGCCTAACCTGTGCTGAGTACAGTGCACAATGTCTTCCCTGCTCCTGCTGGCCACACTCTTCCTGATGCAGGCCAGGATGCCATTGGCCTTCTTGGCCACCTGGGCACACTGCTGGCTCATGTTCAGACAGCTGTCAACCAGTACCCCCAGTTCCCTCTCTGTTTGGCAGCTCTCCAACCACTCCGACCCCAGCCTGTAGCTCTGCGTGGGGTTGCTGTGGCCGAAGTGCAGCACCTGGCACTTGGACTTGTTGAATGCCATCCTGTTGGACTCTGCTTTGTAGTGGCAACCTGTGCAAAAGTGCCAAACTGCCTTGTCTTTACTAGAGCTTTATCTCAAAACAGTGATGCCAAGTTAATTCAATCGAAGATTAAGCCTTTTTTTCCCCTCTCTCTCTCTCTCCTTACCCTTTTCTTTCCTAAGTGAAAAGCAAAGGAGAAAAGGCAGATCACCACGATGACTTTTACAGCAGCATTGTTTTCAAAGCAAGCTGAAAATGGACTGCAGCAATCAATCAGGCAGCCTTTACTGAGCAGTGCACTAATTTCCCATTTCCACTTCATTTTGTGGCCAGCACTGTAATTTGTGCATCTCAGAACTGCTACTGTAAAAACCTCAGACAACCGCAAAAAAAAAAGAAAGAAAGAAAGAAATAGAAAGGAAGGAATGGGGGGAATAAAATAAACCCTTAAAGCAAACCAAGAATAAAAAGCCACAACAACAACAACAACAAAAAAAGCAACTAGAAGTGTCTGGACTTATCTGGAATATCAATGTGGCCACAACAAAGGTTCTTTGTGAGGAAGCCCAAGCTGCACTGCCAGTGGTTTGGTGTTGTTTTAATTCTGCAAACTTTTCCACATCTATCTAATTGTTCTCTGTGTTAAATCAAGCTTTTATATTGAGTTGGGGGTGGTGGTGGGGAGGGAAGATAATTAATGAACTGCTTTCTGCCGTAAACGTGATCCACCGAGGTGCCAGGAAGGATTTGCATGCGCAAAGCTGGAGCAGTCCCTGACATGTTGTTCAAAAAATTAGCTAACATGCATTCAGCAGACACTGGGCCACTTTGCTACTGTAAGGGAATATTCAATCAGCTGAAGCAGATGCTGAGAGGAAATCTCATTCTGGAGGCAACGTTCTGCCCCTGACAGGCGCACAAAAGAGTCTCAACTCCGCAGACCAAAGATGCAAAATTGAATGCGAAAGCTTTTATGCCTCCCCCTTCCCCTTCCCCTTTATTTGGAGATAAGCAACCATCACTCTTAAAGGGAAACTATAAAGCCACAGCTATTTTGCGGCAGCTGATGGCAGCTGGAATTGTTTCAGTGTGTGCTCTACAAATCAGCTGTGAGGACAGCTGAAACGTGGCTATGGCACCTGGGGACCTGGTTTTAACGGGCATGGTGGTGGTAGGCTGATGGTTGTGTCAGGTTTGCAGTCACACTGAACATTTACTGTAGGCAGTGCCACCACCCCTGGAGGTGTTTAGGAAGAGACTGGATGGGGTGCTTGGTGCCATGGTTTAGTTGATTAGATGGTGTTGAATGATCGGTTGGACTTGATGTTCTTGAAGGTCTCTTCCAACCTGGTCTATTCTATTCTATTCTATTCTATTCTATTCTATTCTATTCTATTCTATTCTATTCTATTCTATTCTATTCCATTCCATTCCATTCCATTCCATTCCATTCCATTCCATTCCATTCCATTCCATTCCATTCCATTCTCAATGATCTTAGAGGTCTCTTCCAACCAAAACAATTCTATGATTTTGTGATTCTATAATTTTCTGATTCTAGGATTTTCTGGGTTCTATGACTTTATGATTCTATGACTTCATGACTCTATGATTTTCTATGATTCTATGACACAAGAGGTTTGACTTCATGACTCTATGATTTTCTATGATTCTATGACACAAGAGGTTTGACTTCATGACTCTATGATTTTCTATGATTCTATGACACAAGAGGTTTCACTTAAAGAAAAGGAAAAACTTCCTTCCTTCCCGTGAGGGTCCTGGAGCTGCCCAGAGAGGTTGCAGAGTCTCCTCTGGAGAGATTCCAAAGCCACCTGGACATTGTGATCTTAGAATCATAAATATGTCAAGGTTGGAGGAGACCTCTGGGATCATCATATCCAACCACTCTCCTAGAGCTTGCAACCCCTTAATTACTGCTAAACCAGTACAACTAAACAATGTCCCTCAGGATCCTATCCATATTCTATTCTATTCTATTCTATTCTATTCTATTCTATTCTATTCTACTCTATTCTACTCTATTATACTCTATTCTATTGTATTTCTATTCTATTCTAAGCCCCTTTCACAGTTAACTGAGATGGTAGCTGTAAGAATAGAATAGAATAGAATAGAATAGAATAGAATAGAATAGAATAGAATAGAATAGAATAGAATAGAATAGAATAGAATAGAATAGAATAGAATAGAATAGAATAGAATAGAATAGACCAGACCAGACCAGACTGGAAGAGACCTTCAAGATCATCGCATCCAACCTATTATCCAACTAAATCCTAACCAACTAACCCATGGCACCAAGCACCCCATCAAGTCTCCTCCTGAGCACCTCCAATGACAGTGACTCCACCACCTCCCTGGGCAGCACATTTCAATGGGCAATCACTCTCTCTACATAGAATTCTTCCTAACCTCCAGCCTAAACCTCCCCTGGCACAGCTTGAGACTGTGTCCTCTGGTTCTGGTGCTGGTTGCCTGGGAGAAGAGACCAACCTCTGCCTGTCCACAACCTCCCTTCAGGTAGTTGTAGGAAGCAATAAGGTCTCCCTTGACCCTCCTCTTCTCCAGGCTAAGCAACCCCAGCTCCCTCAGCCTCTCCTCATAGGGCTTGTGTTCCAAACCCCTCACCAACTTTGTTGCCCTTCTCTGGACACCTTCCAGCAACTCAACCTCCTTCCTAAACTGAGGGCCCCAGAACTGGACACGGGAGTCAAGGTGTGGCCTTAGCAGTGCAGTGTAGAGGGGCAGAATGCTGCTCCAGCCATGAAGAAATGTGAATAAATCAGAGCAGGCTATGGAAAAGAGGCAAGAAAGCCACAAATAAAAATAGCTCCAAGGAGGCAAACCAGTCTTTTCAAACAGGAAACACCTGACCAGTTTTACACAGCAACTGCATAAATTAGTGCCAATGCTTTTGCCAAGGGGCAGGGAAGGGGAGAAGCCTTTAGTGAACTTCACTCACTTTCAGGTTTTTTTCTGGTTTTCTCCTTTATTTTTTTTTTTTTTCCTTCTAATTCCCCCAGAATATCAAAGCCTTTTTTTTTTTCTTTTTCTTCCCAGGGCATGTGTAAAGGAAAAAATTCACACTTGTGTCTTCTCTGACTGCAGGGACTCTCAGTTGCAGAGAGTCGACTTTCCTGTCTGTCTTCAGAGGGCTCCTTTTGCTTCACAGCTGCAGGGTTTGGGATGGGGGAGGTTGGGGGTCAGGGGGAAGTCTCTCTTTTCTTCTGACTCTCTTTTTATTATTTTTCCTTTTTTTTTCCCCCTTTCCCTTTTTCTTTCCTTTTCCCCCCCCTTCTTTTTTTTCCCCTTTTCTTCCACACTGCCTTTCACATTTTGAGACTTCCTTACATTCAGTCAGAGCTGCCTGCTGCTTCTTTCAGAGGCTCACGGGGTCTCCAGCAACAATTATCCCACAGCAGCTCCATTCCAGAAGCTCAGGACAGAAAAAATGCTTTGAGATACAGATCCAGCCTCTCTCTCCCTAACCCCCACCCCACCCCCCCACCCCCCTCCTCCCCACACACATGGGCTGCAACTGTCATTCTCTGTCAGTTTAGTTTCTGTGGGAAATTAACTGGCTGCAGGAGATGGGGCAAGTCTCATTGAAGTCATCTGTGCTGAATGGTTTCTTAGGGTGATTTGGTTCTTTTTTCAGGGTGGGGGAATAGATTCAACAGATCAGTGGCCAAGATTGTATTGTCTTGATTTTTTTTGCATCAAACTGTGCCCTGGTACTTAGAGATACGTGCCTTTTTATAACCATGGGCTAAGGGTGTTTTTGCAGATATCTTTACCATCTGAACAGCTCAAAATGCTTTCCAAGCTCTCATTTAAATGCAGTGCAGCTCTCACCACGGTTCTGGCACAGCTTTGCTCTGAGCTGGGTGATGCCCATAGTAAAGGCTCAGAGGAGACCTTATTGCTCCTGAAGGGAGGTTGTAGCCAGGTGGGGGTTGGTCTCTTCTCCCAGGCAACCAGCACCAGAACAAGAGGACACAGTCTCAAGCTGTGCCAGGGTAAGTTTAGGCTGGAGGTGAGGAGAAAGTTCTTCCCAGAAAGAGAGACTGGCCATTGGAATGTGCTGCCCAGGGAGGTGGTGGAGTCACCATCCCTGGAGGTGTGCAAAAAGGGATTGGATGTGGCACTTGGAGCCATGGTTTAGTTAACGATGGGGTGTTGGGTGACAGGTTGGACTTGATGATCTCTGAGGTCTTTTCCAACCTTAGTGATTCTATGATTCTAAGTGCAAATAATTCCCCTGACCAAACCCATGAGCCTTGTCCTCAGCTGTCCTGTACCACAGAGTCACAGAATCCCAGGATGGTTGGAAGGGACCTCTGGAGATCATCCAGTCTGACCCTCCCTGATAAAACAAGGTCACCAACAGCAGGTTGCGCAGCGTCACAATATCCAGGTGGGTTTGCAATCTCTCCAGAGAAGGAGACTCCACAGATACCTCTCTGGGCAGCTTGCTCCAGGGTTTTGGCACCCTCCAATTGAAGACATTGTTCCTGTAGCTGTTTTGCAGTTTGTTCCCAGCACAAAATATCCTCAAGGTCCCTGTGATCACAGGAGGTCTGCAGGCACAATCCTAAATGTCTTCATGGCCTGAGTAATGGCTTCAACCCAAGAGGGAAAGGGATGTGGCGGAGGATCAAGGGCTGGAGCTGGAGCTGCATGCCCAGATTTGGCTTGCTGGTACTCATCTGACAGAATAGATTCTAGGGCAGTTGGCATAAGTTAAAAGCAGGAATAAAATAGCTGAAGAAGGTTGTTTTTTATGCTCTCTCTGCTAAACTGGGCTGTTGCCCACACTTTTAACCACTTTTGGTGTTACTTTCCACATTGCACATTTGAAACCTCCATGCTGGAAACAAGTTCCTTGTAACGGGGGAAAAGAAGATTCTCATCCAGTTATGGCAGGCAAGGACTTAGTCTTGTAAGGAAAAACCTTTCAAAATGCTTGTGTCCATCTCAGAAGTCCTCAGAATGAGAAAAGACATGGACCAGAGGAGGTCACAGCAATGCTGGGAGGGCTGGAAGCCCTCTGTTGTGAGGCCAGGCTGAGAGAGTTGGGGTTGTTCAGCCTGGAGATGAGAAGGCTTCTGGTGGCCTTTAAAGGGGCCAAGCAGAAAACTGGGGACAGACCTTTTAACAGGGCCTGCTTTGACAGGACAAGGGGTGATGGTTTGAACTTAAAGAGGGAGATTCAGACTAGAGAGAAGGAGGAAATTATTTTCAATGAGAACAGTGAGACCCTGGCCAAGGTTGCTCAGAGAGGTGATAGATGCCCCATCCATGGGAGTGTTCCACACTCCAGATCAGGTTGTTTGGGGTTTGAGCAACCTGCTCTCGTTGCAGAAGTCCCTGCTGACTGCAGGGGTTGGACTAGATGACCTTTAAAGGTCCCTTCTAACCTGAACCATGCTGTGATTTTCTGTTTCAAGTTGTTCTTTGTCCAAAGGGCAGCTGAACACACATGGGTGAGTGCTCTCTAATGGTACTCTATAAATGCTCACATTTAAGCAGACGTGTAAGTACCACACATGATGTTTTGCTAGATAAAAGCCACAAATTGCCAGCTTCCACCTGCTCTGTCCTATTAAAATGCAAAATTTTATTCTTTGGATGGATCAGCAACTGGAGAGAGGTGATTCTGCTCCTCTGCTCTGCTCTGTTCTGCTCTGCTGAGACCTCACCCTGAGTACTGTGTCCAGTTCTGGAGTCCTCAACACAGGAAGGACATTGACCTGCTGGAAAGGGCCCAGAGGAGGGCCACAAAGATGATCAGAGGGCTGGAGCAATTCTCCAATGAAGAGAGGCTGAGGGATTTAGGGGTGTTCAGCCTGGAGAAAAGAAAGCCCTTGAGAGACCTTAGAGCAGCATTTCAGTGTCTGAAGAGGACCTACAGGAAGGCTGTGGAAGGACTGTTTAGAAGGGCTTGTGGTGATAGAACAAAGGGCATGGTTTTAAACTAGAGATTTAGTTTGGACATTAGAAGGAAGTTGTCCACAATGAGGGAAGGAAAATAGTGGAACAGGTTGCCCAGAGAGGTAGTAAGAAGAAGAGTAGAAGAGTAGTTAGGAAGAAGTTCTACACGGAGAGAGTGATTGCCCATTGGAATCGGCTACCCGTGGAGGTGGTGGAGTCACCTTCACTGGAGGTGTTCAGGAGAAGACTTGATGGGGTGCTTGGCTGTATGGTCTAGTTGTTGGGTGGGTTGGACTGTTTGATGGGTTGGACGCGATGATCTTGAAGGTCTGTTCCAACCTGGTGTATTGTATTGTATTGTATTGTATTGTATTGTATTGTATTGTATTGTAGTAGAGGTCCCATCCCTGAAGACATTTAAGGTCAAACTTGATGGGCCCTCAGCAACCTGCTCTGAACAAGATGACCTTCTAGTCGATTAGATGGTGTTGGGTGATAGGTTGGACTTGATGATCTCAAAGGTCTTTTCCAGCCTGCTTAATTCTGTATGTGTGTATTCTCAGACCTTCAAGGGTCCCTTCCAGCCTGATGTATTTTGTGATTCTGTTATCACCCCCTAACTTCAGGAGGGTCTTGGATCATGGGCCCCAAGTGTTTCATGAAGGAAATTCTAGCTATCTGTCTTGAGGGCTGAACACATGCTTGGGGCTGGCACCTTGTTCACTCTGCAATCATGTGCTGGTGGCCAGGGCCAGGGTTTTACAGACCTTTTATACACAGCCTCCAAGTGTCGTCCAGAAGCTGCAGCAGGATGCACTCAGCTGAGCCAAAGCCTTGAATCTGTGCTCCTTTCATCTCTGCTCAGCACAGCTTTGTGCATGTTGTCTCCAATTCTTTGAATCTCTTAGCTGAAGGAATGTTCCAAGTAGTTCAAAAGCACACAGCAATTCTGTCTTGGTTTTGTTCCCTGCTTCACGTTGGTGCAGAAATGGTCTGAGCATCTTATTGGTTGAGCATCTGGCTGCTGCTAGCATCTGAAGGCGTGCTCAGGGTATGGCAGCAGCACCCTGCAATAATTGCTGCTTTGCTCTTTGAAAAATGTCACTGACCTTCTGAAAACCAACCTTCTGGTACAGGCTAAAGGAGTGAATTGCAGCACAAAGTTCACACAGGACATTAGTAGTAGAAAGCAAATGATAGAGCTGCGAGGCCAGCCTGTCAGCTCACCGGCCCCTGTGTCAGCCTGCAGTAGGGTCATCAGAGAATAGCTTAGGTTGGAAGGCACCTCAGAGATCACCTACTGCAACCTCCTCCCCATGGGCAGAGACACCTCTCAGTTTGACTTGGCTGCTTCAGGCCTCATTCAACCAGGCCTTCAACACCCCCATGCAGGAGGCATCCACAGCCTCCCTGGGCAGCCTATTCCAGAGTCTCACCACCCATGTACTGAAGAACTTCTTTCTAAGATCCAGTCTAAACCTACTCTCCCTCCACTTCAAACCATTCCCCTTTGTCCTATTGCTGGACACCCATATGAGAAGTCTCTCTGCAGCCTTCCTGTAGGATCCCCTCAGGTGTTGGAAGGTTTCCCTCTGCTGATTCACCAACGTGAGGAGGTTGCCATGCAAAATGAGTGACCTCAGCTGCAGGCAGCAATGTGAATTTCAGTACTGCCTCTGTCATCAAAACTCACAGAACCACAGCATGCCCCAAGGATCATCTGGTCCAACCTTTCCAGGTCACAGTAGAGTCGAAATGAGCTGGCCCAGCACCCTGTCAAGCTGAGTCTTAGAACTGTCCATTGTAGGGCAATCCACTGCTGCCCTTGGGAGATGATTCCAACACCTGACTGTTCTCACGGGGAAACACTTTCTCCTGGAGTCCAATGTGAATCTCCCCAGCAGTATCTTGTCCCCATCACTCCTTGTCTTTCCCACGTGACTCCTTGTAAAAAGGGAATCTCCATCCTCCTGCAGCCACCCTTTATGTACTGGTCAGTGGTGATAAGGTCTCCCCTCAGCCTTCTCTTCTCAAGGCTGAGCAACCCCAACTTGCTTAGCCTTCCCTCCCACGGCAGGGCTGTCAGTCCTCTGATCGTTCTGCTGGCCCTTCTCTGGATACTTTCCAGCCTGACCACATCTTTTTTTCGTGCAGCAGGGACCAAAACTGAACACAGTGCTCCAGGTGTGATCTGGTGATGGGGGCCATAGCTGTGTGACAATGTAGAGCACAATAAATCCCCATCCCGCTGAAGGAGCTCAGTTCTCCTGGCAAGGCGCAGTCCTCTTGTACTACCATGGCAGCTGAGCACACACACTGACAGGGACAAACACCTCTAAGTGGTTTTTACTCTCCTAATCACGGAGCTGCTCCTTTCATTCCTTTTGTCTTTTCCTGACTCTGTTCCTGCTGCTGCTTTGCTGACTATCTCTGCCTCATCTCTCTCTCTGTGTACCTGTGCCATAACCACTAAATCCTCTCTCAGTCTCCTTGGTATTAACTGCTGTTGTCCCCAACTACTTCTTGTCAACATTACTTGATCTCCTTTGTGCTTCACCCTGTCTTGGTTCATTCTACCTGAAATTCATCAGTATATACAGGGACAAAGGAATAAGGAGAGAGAGTTGTGCTTTTCAATCCTTCTTTATTTGGGGGGGGGGGGGGGGGGGGGGGAATAAAAGGGCCCTTTCCCTACATGCACAGCTGAAAAGGGAATTGATTTATGTTACTGCAACTCCACTGATTCCACCTGAAGTTTCTCTAATTTCCACCAGTGTAAGGGGGATTAAAATCCATCTCAGAGTACAGCACCTCACTGCTGTAGAATTGCTTTCGACTGATTAAGAGATAGAAGGCATATTTCCAGCCTGAAATACATTTCCCTCCTTATCTCCTGCACAGGGCTCAGTGAAAGACTGTTATTGGAGTTCTCTGCAAATCACCTGAATTACTGATAATCCTTTGGCAGCCCACAAGCAGTCAAACACCCTGTGCCAAGGGAAGCAGGGTTTCTACGTGCCCTTCATGCAGTGGATGCACAAAACCTGGCTGCCAGCTGCACAACCACTGTAGGAGTGCAAAAGAATCTCCCTCTCTTGCACAAGGGCTGAACATAGACCCCCAAACCTCTCCAACAGGCAACCCTTGTGATTATCTCACTGATTTGGAGCTCTGGGTAATCTGAAAATGATTCTTTTACTGGGAAATGCTTTATTTAAGGCTGGGAATACATTTGCAGAGTCTATTGCAGTGTGCGAATTTGTCCTGATGCATATGCTCCACACATCATGGAACTGGTTCTCATTGCTCTAGCAGTGACTTCCCCAGTCACTGATGCAGGGCAGGTATGTTACAGGTTACAGACCTGGCCTGGACCAGCACCACTCAAACACTTCACTCAAAGCAGAAGTAGGAATGGAATGGAATGAATGGAATGGAATGGAATGGAATGGAATGGAATGGAATGGAATGGAATGGAATGGAATGGCATAGGATAGAATGGAATGGCATGGAACGGAATGGAATGGCATGGAACGGAATGGAATGGAATGGAATGGCATAGAATAGAATAGAATAGAATAGAATAGAATAGAATAGAATAGAATAGAATAGAATAGAATAGAATAGGAATCACTGAATCACCAAGGTTGGAAGAGACCTCAGAGATGATCAAGTCCAACCTGTCCACAGACCTCATGACTAAACCATGGCATAAGTCCAATCCTCCAATTCACTGCTCTGCTACCTTCCAGTTTGTACCAGCTAAAGATACAGCCCAAACTGCATGGATTTCCCAGAATATTCATTTTTAGCTCCTTCAGCACAGATTTTCCCCAGCATTTCTCTCTTTGAGAGGAAAAAGTTCCAGCCTGGGTGAATCTAACCATCTGTTCCAGTGCCTTGCCAGGAGTCTCTGCGCTCCTCTCTTCCAACCAGTCAACGGCTAACCAGATCACACCCCTCTGAGCTTCTGTCCTGCCTGGAACCAACTTACCTTTGCTCATCATCACGACATCAGCCAAGCAGAGGTGAAGCAGCCACCTAGTTGTTGATTCTGTGTTAAATTATTATTCTTTCTTTTTGATTCCAAATCAGGGACAAGAAAATAAGTCGCATTCACATTGCAACAAAAATGTGTGATAGCCTTGCAAGAGTGAGGACTGCTTTGCAGTAAAGGAAGCAGAAGTTCTTGGGTGGCTGAATCCATGCCATTGGTGGTTTCAGGCACGCTGAAGGAGTGCAAGCTCCATTAGAATGATGTGTTGCCCCAGCTTCTGAGCAGTTTGAGAGCTGAATGTCTGCAGAGTGTGGTTCCTTGCTTAGGAGAGAAATGAATCACAGAATCATAGATTAAATAAGGTTGGAAAAGACCTCAGAGATCATCAAGCCCAACCTGTCACCCAACACCTCATGACTAACTAAACCATGACACCATGTGCCACATCCAATCCCCTCTTGAACACCTCCAGGGACAGTGACTCTACCACCTCCCTGGGCAGCACATTCCAATGGCCAATTACTCTTTCTGGGAAGAACGTTCTCCTCACCTCCAGCCTAAACTTCCCAGCTTGAGACTGTGTCCTCTTGTTCTGGTGCTGGGTGCCTGGAAGAAGAGCCCAACCCCCACCTGGCTACAACCTCCCTTCAGGGAGTTGTAGAGAGCAAGAAGGTCTCCCCTGAGCCTCCTCTTCTCCAGGCTAAGCAACCCCAGCTCCCTCAGCCTCTCCTCACAGGGCTGTGCTCCAAACCCCTCCCCAGCCTCGTTGCCCTTCTCTGGACACGTTCTAGCAAGTAAAAACCACCCTTCAATGCAGGCATCCTAGAAGCTCTTGAGAGCTTGTCAGAAGCTTAAGCCAAAGAAACCAAATGACACTGACAAAATAAAACAAAATAAAATCCCTATTACCCTACTATTTTAAGGGGCAGCCTGCCAGCTAGTGCAATACTGAGCCCAACTTCTCCTCAGCCAGTGGGGCTTCCATCCCCTTAGATACCCTGCCTGATCCTGGTTGCTTTGAAAACCAACAGGACTTCATGACTTGCATAATTGTGAAGCACAGCAAATTCCTAAGCCCATAACTCACTGTTTACAAACACATTTACAACTCCTCCAGCTTGGTAATGTGAGGGAGTGAGCAAACAGGCTCAGCATGCACTTACCCGACTCCCCTAGCACATTGTAAGCCATTTAACTGAAGAGGAATGAGGTGGAAGGAGAATCATAGTATCAGTCAGGGTTGGAAGGGACCACAAGGATCACCTAGTTCCAACCACCCTGCCATGGCCAGGGACACCCCACACTAGATCAGGCTGGCCAGAGCCTCATCCAGCCTGGGCTTAAACACCTCCAAGGACGGGGCCTCAACCACCTCCCTGCACAACCCATTCCAGGGCTTCACCACTCTCATGGGGAAGAACTTCCTCCTCACCTCCAGCCTGAATCTCCCCACCTCCAGCTTCATTCCATTCCCCCTAGTCCTATCACTACCTGAGATCCTGAGAAGTCCCTCTCCAGCCTTCCTGTAGCCCCCTTCAGATCCTGGAAGGCCACAATAAGGTCACCTCAGAGCCTTTTTTCTCTAGACTGAACAGCCCCAACTCCTTCAGTAGCTCTTGCAGGTTCTAATTTCTAAGTATATTAAGTGCAAACACTTCACTTTTATGAGAAAGTTTAAGGTTTAGCTTTATGAATATGAATCCCTGGTAGCAGTGCAGATGAAGATGATCATCTTTCAGTCTCATCACTCCTGTCACATCTATTAGACAAGGTCCTATTCCATCACCCTTCCTTCCAGCTCAGGGTCTGAGCTGATGAAATTAGCAGAGGGCTATAAATTCTCCCTGCTGTCTGGTCCTGTCTCCAGCAGATGTACTTTTTCCCTCCCTCAATTCCCTTTCTTATTTTGTGGCTGCATTGTGTTGCAGAAATAGCGTGCTGGTTTGGGGCTGAGCTTTTGTTTTTGTCATTGTTCTTCCAAACAATTACCATGCTACAGCAAGGAAAAAAACAAACCCAAACCCCACACAACAAAACCCAAATAAAAACAACCCCAAAGAACCAAAGCAATTTGCCTTCATGCAAGGAGCCTTCTCCCTAAGTGCCAATATGTGATACTGTAATGTGCTGCAAATCCTTCATTTCTGTTTAGGCTTGGAGTGTGCCTATTAGTTTCTAGGGAATAAATCATGACAGTCTGATGAGTGAGATGACCTTCAATCCCCACAGCAATTTCAAATGAAGCTGAGTTGATTCCCATTAAAAGGCTGTGATTTTTGCTAAGCACTGCAGTCACTTCCTTTTGCTCTTGATGCTGCACAGACTTACAAATCCTTTTCTACACCTATTTTATTCTTTTTTTTTCCCCATGGATTCATAGAATACCAAGTTGGAAGGCACCTCAAGGATCAGCCAGTTCCAACCCCCTGCCATGGGCAGGGACACCTCACACTACAGCAGGTTGCTCACAGCCACATCCAGCCTGGCTGCAAACACCTCCAGGCAGGAGGCTTCCACCACCTCCCTGGGCGACCTGTGCCAGTCTCTCAGCACCCTCATGCTGAAGAACTTCTTCCTAACATCCAATCCTTTTGTGAACACCTCCAGGGATGGGGACTCCACCACCTCCATGGGCAGCACATTCCAATGGCCAATTCCTCTTTCTGGGAAGAACTTTCTCCTCACCTCCAGCCTAAATCTCCCCTGGCACAGCTTGAGACTGTGTCCTCTTGTTCTGGTGCTGGCTGCCTGGGAGAAGAGACCAACCCCCACCTGGCTACAACCTCCCTTCAGGTAGTTAGAATCATAGAATCATAGAATTGTTAGGGTTGGAAAGGACCTCAAGGATCATCTAGTTCCAACCCCCTGCCCATGGGCAGGGATGCCTCACACTACAGCAGGTTTCCCAGAGCTTATCAGTTTGTCTGCATGAATGTTAGAGCAGACAGCACTGAAAGCCTTATTAAAGTCAAAGTAGACAACATCCATTGGTCTTCCCTCAAGTTGTAGAGAGCAATAAGATCTCCCCTGAGCCTCCTCTTCTCCAGGCCAAACAACACCAGGGTTATCCCCTGAGTTTGAATGGGATGGCACAGCACCCTGTCAAGCTGGGCCTCGAAATTGTCTAATGTAAGGGAATCCACCACCTCCCTTGGGAATTTATTCCAATGTCTAATAGTTTGAGTGGTGAAAAAAATATTCTGGCATCCAGTCCAAATCTCTCCAGTAGCAATCTATGCACGTTGCCCCTTGTCTATACCATGGGAATCAATCTGGAAAATAAGAGACCTGGATCCTCCCTAGTCTGCTGGGTAGATCATAGAATGTCTTACATTGGAAAGGACCTTAGAGATCATCTACTCCAACCTCCATCCTCTTTTCCAAAGCTAGAGCCTCAAGAAGAGAAAAGGTTCAGGGAAGACCTTATGGCTCTTTGCAACTACCTGAAAGGAGGTTGTAGACAGGTGGGGGATGGTCTCTTCTCCCAGGCAACCAGCACCAGAACAAGAGGACACAGTCTTAAGCTGTGCCAGGGGAAGTTTAGGCTGGAGGTGAGGAGAAAGTTCTTCACTGAGAGAGTTGTTAGCCATTGGAATGTGCTGCCCAGGGAGGTGGTGGAGTCACCATCACTGGAGGTGTTCAAAAAAGGAATGGATGTGGCACTTGTTAGTCATGAGGTGTTGGGAGATAGGTTGGACTACATGATCTCTGAGGTCTTTTCCGGCCTTGTTGATTCTATGATTCTAGGAATCTGTTTATTTTTAAGTCTGAGAGATACTGCCAGGTGTTATGAGAAACTGCAGTTACAGGAGTAAAGTGTGCTGTCTGTCATCAAAGGACTAAAGAGTTTTCTGGGCATGGAATTTCCTCTTGAATCACTCCAGGTTAGCTATATCAGCTCACATCTGCCCTGGTGAGACCACGTCTGGAACGTTGTCTCCACTTCTCAGTTCAAGAGGGACAGGGTTATACTGGAGTGAGTCAATGGAGTCTGTGAGGATGCTGAAGGGACTGGAACACTGGTCTGTGTGATGAGGAAAGGCTAAGAGGCCTGGGGCTGGTTAGCCTGGAGAAGAGCAGCCTGAGAAGGGATCTTGTTAATGTTTATAAATATCTGAAGGGTGGGTGTCAAGAAGAAGGAACCAAGTTCTTTTCAGTGGTGTCCTGTGATAGGAAAAGGGGCAATGGATACCAACTGGAACCCAAGATGTTCCACCTCAACATAAGGAGAAACTTCTTTACTGTGAGGGTGCCAGAGCACTGGAGCAGGCTGCCCAAAGAGGTTGTAGAGTCTTCTTATCTGGAGACTTTCAAGGCCCACCTTGACATGTTCCAGTGTGACCATCCCAAAGTGGTCCTGCTTTGGTAGGTGGATTTGGCTGGATTCAGGCCACACCTTGAGTCCTGTGTCTAGTTCTGGGCCCCTCAATTTAAGAAGGACATTGAGACACTTGAATGTGTCCAGAGAAGGGCAACAAAGCTGGGGAGAGGTCTGGAGCACAGCCCTGTGAGGAGAGGCTGAGGGAGCTGGGGTTGCTCAGCCTGGAGAAGAGGAGGCTCAGGGGAGACCTTCTTGCTCTCTACAACTACCTGAAGGGAGGTTGTAGCCAGGAGGGGGTTGGTCTCTTCTCTCTAGTAACCAGCACCGCAACAAGAGGACACAGTCTCAAGCTGTGCCAGGGGAGGTTTAGGCTGGAGGTGAGGAGAAAGTTCTTCAAACAGAGAGTTGTTAGCCATTGGAATGTGCTGCCCAGGGAGGTGGTGGAGTCACCGTCCCTGGAGGTGTTAGAGAGGGGATTGGATGTGGCACTTGGTGCCATGGTTTAGTAGTCATGAGGTCTTGGGTAACAGGTTGGACTTGATGATCTTTGAGGTCTTTTCCAACCTCATTGATTCTATGTTTCTATGATTCTATGATTTGACTGAATGGTCTCCAAAGCTTCCTTCCAACCCCCACCATTCTATGGCTCTATGATTTGCTGTATGACCTAGACCCTCTTTCTCCAGAGTTGTGCATCTTGTATTTCTCAAAACTCCCTATGTGCCATTAGCTGATATCATTGCTTCTGATATTTAACCTCTCACTGCCTGCCAGCCAGCATAAAGATTTACTGGTGCTGATTTCCTATCATCAATAACCATTTAGGCCACTTTAAGCACCTTCAGCAATTCACCTGAAATACCCACACTGCAGAAATTTTATGGCTTGAGAGCCAAGATTCTTTATAACTCTGAAGTGCACTTTCACTTTCTTTACTGCACCAAGTATGAAGTTAAATTCACCCAGTAGCATAAATCTTTCCCACCCGTGCACACCATGGAAAAGAAGTCATTAAAGGGACATCATCGTATCACACATTAAAAGTGGGGAGAGGAAGGATAAAGACTGAAGTAAAATGCTCACAGGTTGGTGCTGGGATTTTAGTATCCAGGACAAGATGTATCTCTTCAGATTTCAGACATCTGTGCAGTTGACACCCATCCTACACTCCTTTTAGAGGCAGGGAGAGAAATGTGCCCTCGTAAGGGAAGATTCATGTGACCAGCTTTAGATACCTACTTGAGGACAAGGAGATTCATTCTCTGTCATGCCTCTTCTCTCCATCGAAGGCAAAGTGGATAACCACATCAAACAAAAAACATTCACACTGGATAGTTGAAGCTGGGCAAGATGAATTCCACAGTTAGCCTCATAGAATTGTCAGGGTTGGAAGGAACCTCGAGGATCAGCCAGTTCCAACCCCCTGCCATGGACAGGGACACCTCACACTACAGCAGGTTGCTCATAGCAACATCCAGCCTGGCCTTAAAATCCTCCAGGGATGAGGCTTCCACCACCTCCCTGGGCAACCTGTACCAGTGTTCCACCACCCTCATGGGGAAGAACTTCTTCCTAGCATCCAATCTGAACCAACTCATTTCTAGTTTTGCTCTCTTCCCCCTAGTCATATCACTCCCTGACACCCTCAAAAGTCCCTTCCCAGATTTCTTGGAGCCCCCTGCAGATACTGGAAGGCCACAAGAAGGTCTCCCTGGGAGCCTTCTCCTCTCCAGAGTGAACAACCCCAACTCTCTCAGTCTGTCCTCATAGCAGAGCAGCTCCAGCCCTCTGCTCATCCTCGTGGCCCTTCTCTGGACACCTTCCAGCTGCCTTTGGTCATGATGCTTATGCTTCTTTTACTAACTTTGGGGTTGCTTCTCTCATTTTTCTCTGTTCAACAAAATGAAACAGATCTGCCTCAAACCAGAAACCTTCCTGCATTACCAGGCTTGTGGGCTGCTGTGGGATCCTAATACTGCAAAGAATGTATCAAGTAACATGAAAATCACAAAAGCAGACCTAAGCATAATGAGCTGGCAAAACCCAATGCATGTCAGAGCCTTTTTTCCAGGCTCCATTTTGGTGACCTACCTATTTGGCAAAGGTCTTTTAATAATTAAGTCATTTGACCCCGAAAGGAATTCGCAATTTAAAGGAAACTCCATGCATTTTGGGGCAAAATTGAGCCTGTGAAATTAGCACAGTTTTGGAGAGCAGGGTGGAAGGAGGGAGGGAGGGAGGGAGGGAGGGAGGGAGGGAGGGAGGGAGGAAGGAAGGAAGGAAGGAAGGAAGGAAGGAAGGAAGGAAGGAAGGAAGGAAGGAAGGAAGGAAGGAAGGAAGGAAGGAAGGAAGGAAGGAAGGAAGGAAGGAAGGAAGGAAGGAAGGAAGGAAGGAAGGAAGGAAGGAAGGAAGGAAGGAAGGAAGGAAGGAAGGAAGGAAGGAAGGAAGGAAGGAAGGAAGGAAGGAAGGAAGGAAGGAAGGAAGGAAGGAAGGAAGGAAGGGAGGAAGGGAGGGAGGGAGGGAGGGAGGGAGGGAGGGAGGGAGGGAGGGAGGGAGGGAGGGAGGGAGGGAGGGAGGGAGGGAGGGAGGGAGCCTGGAATCATCATCTGAAGGCATTTGCAAACGTTCCAGGAACATCATTCCATATATGTATTTTTAGTCTTCCTACTGGCAGCAAGAGTAGTGTAAGACAAATTTGCATTTCAAGGCTAGAACCAACTGCATTTCACATGGATCTGCTAAAAACATCAGAAGAACAAGGAGATACTTTGGCACACACAGATATTCCCTAACATGACGGGGCGGGGGGAAGAAAAGAGATCATTTATCAGAATCACAGAATCACCAAGGTTAGAAGAGACCTCAAAGATCACTGAGTCCAACCTGTCACCACAGACCTCATGACAAAACCATGGCACCAAGTGCCAAGTCCAATCCCCTCTTGAACACCTCCAGGGATGGTGACTCCACCACCTTCCTGGGCAGCACATTCCAATGACGAATCACTCTCTCAGTGAAGAACTTTCTCCTCACCTCCAGAATAAACTTCCCCTGGTGCAGCTTGAGACTGTGTCCCCTTGTTCTGGTGCTGGTTGCTAGAGAGAAGAGACCAACCCCCACCTGGCTACAACTACCCTTCAGGTAGTTGTAGAGAGCAACGAGGTCTCCCCTGAGCCTCCTCTTCTCCAGGCTAACCAACCCCAGCTCCCTCAGCCTCTCCTCACAGGGCTGTGCTCAAGGCCTCTCCCCAGCCTCATTGCCCTTCTCTGGACACGTTCAAGTGTCTCGATGTCCTTCTTAAACTGAGGGGCCCAGAACTGAAGTCAATCACAAATCTGTAACTGTCACACAGACACATCTAATTACCAACCCCGAGTTGCTTTTGATTATGTTAGCCTAGAGGAAGGAAAGCCTTTGTACAATAAAGTAGACACTTTGCTTGCATCAAGCTTTGTCTCCATCTCTCAATTGCAGTATCTCTGGACACATTCAAGTGTCTCAATGTCCTTCTTAAACTGATGTGGTGGTATGAGCCTTAACTGGAAGTTAAGAGCTCAGGTGGGGGCAAGGCTGAGAATGTCTCCCCCACTCCCCTCCTCCTCCCTCCCAACAGAGAGGGGAGAAAAGGAAGGAGCAAATCCACCAAACAATAATTTGGAGTCAGCTTGGAAGTAGAGAGGTAAAGAGTTGTCTTTAAACAATATCTATATGTAACAATAACAGGAAAAGGTTCACAAGGGCAAGGAACAAGGATGGATGGGAGGGGGACAAAACCAAGAGAATAATACAAAACCAGCCTTTCTCTGAGGAAGTACGGAGGCAGCAGGGACCATGTGGCAGAGGAGCAGGAGGGCAGCTGCAGTAGCTCTCATCCAGCAGAGGCAGGAGCCAGAAAATGGGCCAACAGCTAGGATGCTTTTTATACCCTAGCTGGGCAGGGAGGGAGGAGTGGAACAGACAGCTTCCCAGGGAAGAAACACCCTGCAGGGAGTGAAAAGTACCTGCAAGCCCTCCCCCTGCTTTGTTTCTTTGCTTTCAGAGAAGGGAGTTTACCCACCACAACTGAGGGGCCCAGAACTGGACACAGTACTCAAGGTATCTCCTATTTCAAGGGTACATTTTCTACAACTCCCACTCCTATGTCTTGCTGCTTGATCTGCCTTGAATAAGCTGCAAGTTTATCTGCCCTCTCAGGAAAACTCATTCATTGCTATGTTGTTGTGGGTTTTTCCCCCTCCCCCGCCATGTAAATCCCTCAAAAGGGCTGTCTCAGTTTACAGATATTGGACAGATACTCAGGAAGAGTTGAAACGGATCAAATGGTTTACATTTATCAAACACAGATTTCTTTTGCAATGGTAACAAGTGAGACTTTCTCAACAGAATCCTGCTCTTGCTGGAGCCCCACAATGCCAGGGTGATGAAGGGACTGGAGCCCTGTCCTATGAGGAGAGGCTGAGAGCCCTGGGGCTGTTTAGTCTGGAGAAGAGAAGACTGAGAGGGGATTTAATCAATGTCTATAAATGTCTGAGGGCTGGGGGTCAAGAGGAGGTGGGGCAGGCTCTGCTCAGTTGCATCCTGGGATAGGACAAGGGGCAATGGATAGAAACTACAGCACAGGAGGTTCCACCTCAACATGAGGAGGAACTTCTTCAATGGGGTCACAGAGCACTGGCACAGGCTGCCCAGAGAGGTTGTGGTGTCTCCTTCTCTGGAGGCTTTTGAGCCCCATCTGGATGTGTTCCTGTGTGACCTGTGCTGGATTCTATGGTCCTGCTCTGACAGGGGGGTTGGACTTGATGAGCTTTGGAGGTCCCTTCCAACCCCTAACATCCTATGATCCTGTGATAGCTGCTTCTCAAAACTCATTACAGCATCCAGGCCATCATTAGCTATGGGCAGATGAAGAAGATACAAGAAGGCTTACCAACCCAGCTCCTAAAATTTGTTCCACAGCTGGCTTAAAGAGCACTAATGGAAAAGTTTCTGTGCAAAGTCGAGGATGCAGAGGGCTCTGGATCAAAGTGTACCACCTAAATCTTTCAACACTGCTCTCTGGAAGTAATTGTAGGGTGAAGACAAAAACTAGGTTATTTGCACAACATGCTCCACAGCTCAAAAACTCTGCTTGCTTTCTATTGCACTTTCTGGTTTGGAAGCATCTCAACCAGTATGGGATGGCAGAAGGTATTTTGTTTTCCACATTGCTCCAGGTTTGTACAGAAGAGATGTGCAAAGACAATAAAATGGCTCTTGGAGACATTTTACTCTTGCATATAGTTTTGTCTGATCCCAAGGAAGTGATGTTGGATTACAAGTAAGGTGTGTTCTTCACTCTCTTGGAACAGAACAGAATGGAACGGAACGGAATAGAATAGAATAGAATAGAATAGAATAGAATAGAATAGAATAGAATAGAATAGAATAGAATAGAATAGAATAGAATAGAATAGAATAGAAGTAAAGCAAGTTGGAAGAGACTTTCACGATCATTGCGTCCAACCTATCATCCAACACCACCTAATCAACTAAACCATGCACCCAAGCACCCCATCCAGTCTCCTCCTAAACACTTCCACTGATGTTGACTCCACCACCTCCCTGGGCAGACCATTCCAGTGGCTAATCACTCTCTCTGTGAAGAGCTTCTTCCTAACATCCAGCCTAAACCTCCCCTGGGGCAGCTTGAGACTGTGTCCTCTTCTTCTGGTGCTGGTTGCCTGGGAGAAGAGACCAACCCCCACCTGGCTACAGCCTTCCTTCAGGGAGTTGTAGAGAGCAAGAAGGTCTCCCCTGAGCCTCCTCTTCTCCAGGCTAAGCAACCCCAGCTCCCTCAGCCTCTCCTCACAGGGCTGTGTTCAAACCCCTCACCAACTTCGTTGCCCTTCTCTGGACACCTTCCAGCAAGTCATCATGTTTCCTACACTGAGGAGCCCAGAACTGGACACAGGACTCAAGGTGTGGCCTAACCAGTGCAGTGTACAGGAGTACAATGACCTCCCTGCTCCTGCTGGCCACACTCTTCCTGATGCAGGCCAGGATGCCATTGGCCTTCTTGGCTGCCTGGGCACACTGCAGGCTCATGTTCAGCCTACCATCAACCAATACCCCCAGGTCCCTCTCTGCCTGGCCACTCTCCAGCCACTCTGACCCCAGCCTGTAGCACTGTATGGGGTTGCTGTGGCCAATGTGAAGAACCTGGCACTTGGATGTGTTAAATCTCATACAGCATGTGCTCCTTTGTTGTTGCAGGCTGCAAAAGGAGTATCCCAAAGAAAGCATCCTCAGAGAAAAGGTCAGAGAAAATAGAAACCTTATCTGAATATAAAGTAAAGAAGAAGAAAGAAAAACTGGGAAAATTTCCTGATCTAGCTGCTCTGTTACTTTTACAAGGTCTCATATATCAAATGAGGCCTTTAGCCTGGTGTGTACAGGTATGCTTCACTTTCACTAGCATTCTCCATCATGGTCTTTATGTACCCTAGCAACTTCATAGGATCACAGGCTCACAGGATGTTAAGTGTTGGAAGGGACCTCTGAAGCTCATCAAGAGGAGGAGGTCGGTCTCTTCTCCCAAGCAGCCAGTACCAGAACAAGAGGACACAGTCTCAGGCTGTGCCAGGGCAGGTTTAGGCTGGATGTTAGGAAGAAGTTCTACACAGAGAGAGTGATTGCCCATTGGAATGGGCTGCCCGTGGAGGTGGTGGAGTCACCATCACTGGAGGTGTTCAGGAGGAGACTTGATGGGGTGCTTGGTGCCGTGGGTTAGTTGTTTGGGTGGGTTGGACTGGTTGATGGATTGGACTCAATGATCTTCAAGGTCTCTTCCAACCTTAGCGATACTGTGATACTGTCTCTTCCAACCTGGTCTTGTCTATTCTATTCTATTCTATTCTATTCTATTCTATTCTATTCTATTCTATTCTAAGTTCCAACCCCCTGCCAGAGTAGGACCATAGAATCCAGCACAGGGGAACCTTTGCCAGTGCTCTGTGACCCTCCCAGTGAAGAAGTTCCTCCTCATGTTGAGGTGGAACCTCCTGTGCTGTAGTTTCTATCCATTGCCCCTTGTCCTATCCCAGGGTGCAACTGAGCAAAGCCTGTCCCCTCCCTCCTGACCCCCAGCCCTCAGACATTTATAGACATTTATTTAATCCCCTCCCAGTCTTCTCTTCTCCAGACTAAACAGCCCCAGGGCTCTCAGCCTCTCCTCATAGGGTACATGCTCCAGTCCCTTCAGCATCCTGGTAGCTCTCCCTTGGACTCTCTCCAGCAGATCCTTTTTCCCTCACTAGGGCTTGCCTCCACAATAAGTACTTTCACTGAGTTATTTATAGTGACTCACAGGTCTTGTGCCAGAGCTGGAAGAGTTAATGTACAACTCACCCAGCCAGCTGTATGAAATAAACATATGAATATTTCAAAACACTGCCCATTATTTTTGCATCTCAACACTGCATTTCCTCTGCTTTTTAAACAGCTCAAAAGAAGAAGAAGAAGAAGAAGAAGGGGAAAAAAAGGCTCCTTCTGCCCAGATTTCTGCTACCTTGAAACCAGAGTGGCTGTCACCTGCAGATTCCCCTCTATCCCTGCTCACTGCCTCTTACGGATCACAGAAGCGCTCTTTAAGCACCACCACGTTTGGAGGTGCAATCTTCAGCTTCCCCCACTGATAGCTTGAAACCATAAGGAAAAATGAGCTTGTTCCTACTCTTCAATGAAATATTGAAGGCTTTCAGCAATTTGCCATCCTCCTGCCAGCACGTCTGCCTGCAGCAGGATACCTGGAAGCGGTGATGTTCGCAGACCAGGACATCGCTATTGGTATTCTGTGACTGCTTTGCATTGTGCTGGTGATGCAAGGCAGATGCAGACCCAGCTCAGCTGACAGCCTAGCTCAGCTCAGGGCAGGAGAACAAGGAGATTGCTGGAGAGCCTGTGTCTTTGGAAAATGCAGAATAAATCAGCAATGAGGCTGAAAGGAGGTTGGAGCCAGATGAGTGTTGGTCTCTTCTCCCCAGTAACGGGTGACAGGGTGAGAGGTAATGGCCTCAAGTTGCACCAGGAAAGATTTAGGTTGGATATGAGAAGAAACTTCTTGACTGAAAGGGTTCTGAAAAACTGAAACAGCTTCCACACAGAGGTGGTTGAATCCCCATCCCTGGAGGTGTTCCAAAGAGGCAGAGATGTGGTGCTGAGGGCCATGGTTTAGCACCAGCCTTGGTAGTTAGAGAACGGTTGGACTTGATGATCTTGAAGGTCTTTGCTAAACAAAAGGGTTCTATGAATCTATTCTATGATGATTTTCAGAGGATATAATATATTCAGGTATTGCTTTTCTAATGTAAACTGTGGGTTTAAGCTAAATATTCATCCTGGTATTCATTCATGAGTCACAGATTACATCAGGTTGGAAGGGACCCTCAAAAGTCATCCCATCCAAGCCCCCTGCAGTCAGCAGGGTCACCTCCAAATAGATGAATAGAATAGAATAGAATAGAAATAGAATAGAATAGAATAGAATAGAATAGAATAGAATAGAATAGAATTGGAAGAGACCTTCAAGATCATCGTGTCCAACTGTAGGGAAGCAGAAAGTATCTATGGAAGGTTTCAGGACAAGAAAGAGCAAAAGGCCACTGATACTGGAAGGATGGCTTGATGATAAAGAAGAGCTGACCGTGGTAAACAACCTGAAGTGCGAGACAGGAGGACACTTGCCTCCATGCTGGAGAAGATCAACCTGATATGGGATGAAGATAACAATGGACAGCTGCATATCAAAGGAGAAAACTCAATTAGCAGCAGTGGTGCAAGAATGTCAGGGAATTGCTTACCCTGCTCGATTTTTCCTATATAAACTGCTTGTTCTCTACCAACAAACGATTCCTGCTTCACCAACAAGGGAGTCCATGCATGCATTCTGATATCCAACCTACCATCCAACACCACCCAATCAACTAAACCATGCAACCAAGCACCCCACCAAGTCTCCACCTAAACACCTCCAGTGATGGTGACTCCACCACCTCCCTGGGCAGCCCATTCCAATGGGCAATCACTCTCTCTGTGTAGAACTTCCTCCTAACCTCCAGCCTAAACCTCCCCTGGTGCAGCTTGAGACTGTGTCCTCTTGTCCTGGTGCTGGTTGCCTGGGAGAAGAGACCAACCTCTGCCTGTCTACAACCTCCCTTAAGGTAGTTTTAGAGAGCAATAAGGTCACCCCGAGCCTCCTCTTCTCCAGGCTAAGCAACCCCAACTCCCTCAGTCTCTCAGGCTGCCCAGGGCCACATGGAGTCTGATTGTGAATGTCTCCAGGGCAAATCTCTGGACAGCCTGTCCCAGTATTTCACCATCCTCATTGTGCAGGATTTCTTCCTGATGTTCAACCTAAATCTCCCCTGCTCCAGTTTCAAACCATTGCTTCTCATCTTACCACTACAAGCCCTTTGAAACAGTGCTGAGCTGAATTATTTTGTATCACTAGGAGCCTGGACTGTCAGGCTGAATGACTTCATGGCACTTTTTTCCACCTCATCTACATGCTCCTTAACCAGATGCACCAAAATCCCACTCCCAAGCTCCTCTACTTCTGCAACATCCATCCTAACTTCCAGACAGCACTGTAATGAGTTTATCAACACCTCCACATTCTCAGTGTTTAGAAGGGAGGCATCTGCTGAGCCCATGTTGATCCAGAAGTGATGCAAGAGCTGAGTGGAGCTGCATTCACAATCCACACAGAGGAAATGTTCTATTAGCTGTGTTAGGGCCCCTCAGTTTAGGAAAGATGTTGAGTTGCTCAAAAGAGTCCAGGGAAGAGCAACAAGGCTGGTGAGGGGTCTGGAGCACAGCCCTGTGAGGAGAGGCTGAGGAAACTGAGGGTGTTTAGCCTGGAGAAGAGGAGGCTCAGGGGAGACCTTCTTGCTCTCTACAACTACCTGAAGGGAGGTTGTAGCCAGGTGGGGTTTGGTCTCTTCTCCCAGGCAAGCAGCACCAGAACAAGAGGACACAGTCTCAAGCTGCACCGGGGAGGTTTAGGCTGGAGGTGAGAAAGAAATTCTTCACAGAGAGATTGGCCATTGGACTGCTGTGCCCAGGGAGGTGGTGGAGTCACCATCCCTGGAAGTGTTTAAAAAGAGCCTGGATGTGGCAATTAGTGCCATGGTTTAGTTGATTAGATGGTGTTGGGTGATAGGTTGGACTCGATGATCTTGAAGGTCTTTTCCAACCTGATTAATTCTGTATTCTGTGCAATCAGCGGAGCAGCCTGTGCCAGCAGCTGCTCAGCTTTCCAGCGTCTGACAACTACAGACCAAAACTGAAACGGTGACTTGACCAGAGTTTGATTTGCCTCCAGGAGGGAAGCATGCAGCTGGGTTGTTGGTTTGTTTTCTTTTCTTTAAAGTTAGTAACCAGGATTGGAAGAAAAAACCCAAAACAACAACAAAAAAAAAACCCAACCCAACAACAACAACAAAACCCTGTAGAATGCATTGACTCATAGTCTGTGTAAAACAATGGCAAATTTGGCCACAAGTGTGGTTGTATTTCCACAGAATCACAGAATTGTCAGGGTTGGAAGGGACCTCGAGGATCAGCCAGCTCCAACCCCCTGCCATGGGCAGGGACACCTCACACTACAGCAGGTTGCTCACAGCCACATCCAGCCTGGCTGCAAACACCTCCAGGGATGAGGCTTCCACCACCTCCCTGGGCAACCTGTGCCAGGCTCTCACCACCCTCATGGGGAACAACTTCTTCCTAACATCCAAGCTGAATCTACCCATTTCTAGTTTTGTTGCATTACCCCAGTCCTATCACTCCCTGACACCCTCAAAAGTCCCTCCCCAGCTTTCCTGGAGCCCCCTTCAGATACTGGAAGGCCACAAGAAGGTCTCCTGGGAGCCTTCTCTTCTCCAGACTGAACAGCCCCAACTTTCTCAGTCTGTCTCCATAGCAGAGCAGCTCCAGCCCTCTGCTCATCCTCATGACCCTTCTCTGGACATGCTCAAGACCTCCAGATCCTTCCTGTACTAGGGGCTCCAGAACTGGACACAGTACTCCAGGTGTGGTCTCACCAGAGTGGAGTAGAGGGGGAGAATCACCTCCCTTAACCTGCTGGCTATGCTTCTCTTGCTGCAGCCCAGGATGTGCTTGGCTCTCTGGGCTGCAAGTGGGGGTATTTACTTAAGGAGGAGTGTGATCAGTACTAATGGGGAAAGTGCTGTGGTTTCATATGTGCATGCAAATGTAAGAAATCAGTGTGTGCAAATGAGGAGTAGGTGTCCTGGGGAAGGTGGATGTTTGCTTTCCATCACTTGTGCATGTTAATTATCACAATATGATTTGCAAGTGGTCCTTTTGGGGGTTTGTTTACTATTGGGTTTTTTAATTCCAAGGTTAATAATACAACTCAGTGAGCTTTAGCAAGGCCAGGCTTGCATTACAGCTCTGGCAAGCTTCCTAAAGCATTATGCAAACTCATAAGCTTTCCTAATCTGGGACCTTTAAATTCTTCACTCAACAAGGTACTGTTGGTTTTGAGGACATGAGCAGCTGACCTTGATGGGTCTATATCTTATGTGGCACTTGGTGCCGTGGTTTAGTAGTCATGAGGTCTTGGGTGGCAGGGTGGACTTGATGACCTTTGAGGTCTTTTTCAACCCTGTTGATTCTATGATTCTATGATATGGACCCTGTCATCAGTCCCACCACTAAACCATGTCCCACCACTAAACCATGTCCCTCAGCACCACATCTACACAGCTTTTGTTTCCCTCCAGAGAGGGGGGACTTCACCCCTGCCCTGGGCAGCCTGTTCAAGGGCTTGACAGCCTTTTTTGGGAAGGAATTGTTTCTCATGTCCAACCTACCCCTTCCCTGGTGCAACCTGAGGCTGTTTCCTCATTTTCATCACTGATAGTTATATTAAAGAGACCTAGCTCCAGCACTGAGCTATTTGTGACTGGCCACCAACTGGATTAAACTCCATTCCCTGTCACTCCTTGGGCCTGGACAGCCAGCTAGTTTTTTTCACCTCACTGAACTCTTTCCCCACTGGATAAGCAGTTGCGTGGGGCAAGGCTGTTTGCTAATGCTTTTGACTGCTCCAGCATGTCCATGGACTTACCCTGCATGTCTATGAGGCAACACATTCACAGTGATCATAGAATCACAGACTTGTTAGGCTTGGGAGGGACCTCAAGGATCAGCCAGTTCCAACCCCCTGCCATGGCCAGGAACACCTCACACTACAGCGGGTTGCTCAGAGCCGCATCCAGCCTGGCCTTAAAAGCTCCAAGGAGGAGGCTTCCACCACCTCCTTCAGTTATGGAAAGTTAAGAAGTTTTATCTGTGAGCAAGCTTTGGCCTCCTAGGAGCTGTCTCTGATTGCATCAGCAGTGAACACACATATCCTGTAAGGAGATGGAAACTATTAGACGTGGATCAGCTTAAAGCCTTTAGACTACAGCACACACTCGAGATGCAAGATAAGTGTCTGTCACAGAGAGACTGCATTTCAAAGGCTGCAGGAAAACTCAAGGAAAACCCCACAAAACACTGTTATTTTCTCTCTAAACCTCTCCCTTTTTATTTTCCTCCACTTTAATCTATTTCTTTTCTTCAGTCCCTGACCATGGCAGTGGGATTGGAACTGGCTGATCCTTGAGGTCCCTTCCAACCCTGACAATTCTATGATTAACTCTTAAAGTTGTGGCAAACTACAAGGGGTTGTTTTGTAGCAAGTAAGACTGAATTCTGCTCAGAGCTTGTGATTTCAGTTAAATTTTGCTACTGTGAAGGGCAAATCAGCAACCATGTGGGAAAAAAAGTAAGAGAAAAGGGCCAAGGCTGCGCAGGGAAGCAATCATAAACACCTATGGGGCTTCTCTGAGACCACCCCTGAGGAGCTGCTCCAAACCAAATGCTCCAATGGCTCCTAAAGTTACCAGGACAAATATAACCAACCTTATGATCTTCTGACCTGTTGAGCCCATCTCTGAGTGACAGCCTCACATTTCATGCCTCAGCATGTTAAGTTCCTTCCACCAAAGCAGGGTAGCAGGTCCTTGGATCTCCTAGAAGAGAGTAGGCAGAGAGAGCTGGCTGAGTGGACAGGGCAAACCAGTCTGATCCACACTAGGCTGAAGAGAGAAGCAACTGAATATAAGCCAGCAGTGTGCCCAGGTGGCCAAGAAAGCCAAAGGCATCCTGGCTGGGATTAGAAATGCTGTGTCCAGCAGGAGCAAGGAGGGGATTGTCCCCTGGCACTCAGCTCTGGGGAGGCCACACCTTGAGTGTTGTGTTGAGCACCTCAATACAAGCTGCTGGAGCCAGTGCAGAGGAGGGCAAGGAAGCTGTGAAGGGCCTGGAGGATAAATCTGATGCAGAATGACTGAAGGAGCTGGGGATGGTTAGTGTGGAGAAGAGGAAGCTGAGAGGAGACCTCAAAGCTGTCTACAACTACCTGAAAAGAGGTTGTAGAGAGGCTGGTGCTGGACTCTTCTCACAGGTAATTAGTGATAGGACAAGAGAGAACAGCCTCAAGCTGCAGCTGGGTAAGTTTAGACTGGACATTGGGAAGGATTTTTTCACAGAGAGAGAATGTGCTGCCCAGGGAAGTGGTTGAGTCACCAACCCTGGATGTGTTTAAAGGTGGTTTGGATGTGGTGCTTGGGGATATGGTTTAGGGGTGACCCTTGTAGAGCAGGGTTAATGGTTGGACTTGGTGATCCTGAGGGTCTTTTCCAACCTGACTGTTTCTGTGATTCTGTGAGTGGGCCCTCTGTGGGTCCTGGACACCTCTATTCTCTGAAAAATTCCAGAGCTTAAGACACATATTTTGTATTCTCCAAAGAAAGGATTTGTCACATATTTGCACATATTTACAATCCTGCTGTTTCCCAAGCAAACACTTTGCCTGCTGGCTGGAACTCTAGGATTAGTGAAGGACTTAGAAATGGGAAAGGCACTTGCAGAGACAAACACCCTCTGGGAGGCATAAACAGCTCTGCTTTCAGCTCCACTGAACACTGTGTTCAGCCATGGGCACCAAAGCTGAAGGAAAATATGGTCCAGCTGGAGGGAATCCAGAAAGGAGTACTGAGAATGATCAAGTTGTTGGCTGATCCATTAAGCTGAAGGAAGAGGAGGCTGAGACCAAGAGCAATCACAACACACCAGCATTTAGGGAGACAGTGAAACTGCCACTGCAGGACACATTTTTAGGACAAGGTAGATCAAATCTGTCAGAAATGGTACAGAAATAGTTGTCCTGGTCTAAGCTGTCCTGGAGAGGAGGAGGCTCAGGGAGATCACATTGCTCTCTACAACTCCCTGAAGGGAGGTGGTAGACAGGCAGAGGTTGGTCTCTTCTCCCAGGCAACCAGCACCAGAACAAGAGGACACAGCCTCAAGCTGCACCAGGGGAGGTTTAGGCTGGAAGTTAGGAAGAAATTCTACACAGAGAGAGTGATTGCCCATTGGAATGTGCTGCCCAGGGAGGTGGTGGAGTCAACATCATTGGAGGTGTTTGGGCAGAGACTTGATAAGGTGCTTGGTTGCATGGTTTAGTTGATTAGGTGGTGTTAGACGATAGGTTGGACACGATGATCTCAAAGGTCTCTTCCAACCTGGTCTGGTCTATTCTATTCTATTCTATTCTATTCTATTCTATTCTATTCTATTCTATTCTATTCTATTCTATTCTATACTATTCTATTTCTATTTCTATTCTATTTCTATTCTATTCTATTCTATTCTATTCTATTTCTATTCTATTTCTATTCCATTCCATTCCATTCCATTCCATTCCATTCCATTCCATTCCATTCCATTCCATTCCATTCCATTCCATGTGAAGAGGAAGGGACAAACCCTCCTGTTTAGAGCCCTTCATCAATCCCCATTTCCTTGCATATAGTCACATGTCATCCTACAGTCAGGTGAACATCTGTCATATATAGTAGTCAAGGAGAGAATGAGGCACTTGAATTTGGTCAGCTCTCAGAAGAAAAGTCTCAGAGCAAATTCTAAGGTTGTCCACAGCTACACAGTGGAAAGATTTAGGAAAGACAGAGGCAGATTCTTCTCAAAGGTGCACAGACCAAGGGCAAAAGGCAACAGACACAAGTTGTGATTCAGTTAGCCAGAAGGGAAGGCTTTCCACCACGACAGCTGCCAAGCATTGGCATAGAGGCCCAGAAGAAGATTCTCAAAATTCAATTGGGCAAGTCCTTGAGCAACCTGATCTCATTTGGCCAGTTCCTCATGAGATGTTGTCAGCCTCACATGATGTCATGGGAACAAAACACTGTTTTCCCACTATTTTCCCATTGCTCTATGAGAGGTCTTTGGCACTGCAACCATCATCATTGGCTACTCTTGACAGTTAGACATCTACCTCTGGAGTAAGCATCACTTGGACTCGGGAGTGCTGGTAGATAAGAAGCTCAACATGAGCCACTAGTGTGCACTTGCAGCCCAGAAAGCCAATCAGATCCTGGGCTGCAGCAAGAGAAGTGTGGCCAGCAGGACAAGGGAGATGATTCTCCCCCTCTGCTCCACTCTGGTGAGACCCCACCTGGAGCACTGTGTCCAGTTCTGGAACCCCTATTACAAGAAGGATCTGGAGGTGCTGGAGCATGTCCAGAGAAGGGCCACGAGGATGAGCAGAGGGCTGGAGCTGCTCTGCTATGGAGACAGACTGAGAGAGTTGGGGCTGTTCAGTCTGGAGAAGAGAAGGCTCCCAGGTGACCTCATTGTGGCCTTCCAGGATCTGAAGGGGGCTACAGGAAGGCTGGGGAGGGACTTCTCAGGATCTCAGGTAGTGATAGGACTAGGGGGAATGGATCCAAGCTAGAGAAGGGGAGATTCAGGCTAGATGTGAGGAAGAAATTGTTCCCCATGAGGGTGGTGAGAGCCTGGCACAGGTTGCCCAGGCAGGTGGTGGAAGCCTCATCCCTGGATGATTTTAAGGTCAGGCTGGATGTGGCTGTGAGCAACCTGCTGTAGTGTGAGGTGTCCCTGCCCATGGCAGAGGGGCTGGAACTGGCTGATCCTCGAGGTCTCTTCCAGCCCTGACCATTCTGTGATTCTGTGTCACACGGTGGAGCAATGCACCTGCTCAGCCACATGAGGTCTAGGAAGAGCATTAACATCCTGATTGAGAGCCACGGCTGTAACATGACAAGCCAAGAAGAAATAGCAACAGGAGGTGTTGTCTGCATTTCAGTTTGTCTCTTGCATGATTTTAAACTAGATCAGGGTAGATTTAGATTAGACTTTAGGAAGAAGTTCTTTACTGTGAGGCTGGTGAGACACAGGAACAGGTTGCCCAGGGAAGCTGTGGATGCCTCATCCCTGGAAGTGCTTAACAGCAGGCTGGACGAGGCTTTGAGCAGCCTGGTCTGGTGGAAGATGTCCCTGCCCATGGCAGGGGGGTTGGAACTTGATGATCTTTACTGTCTCTTCCAACTCAAGATATTCTATGATTCTGTGGCTGAGGACTTGTCTCCAAGGGCCACAGCTACAGACCTGTGTATTATCATTATCACAGTATCATAGTACCAGTCAGGGTTGGAAGGGACTACAAGGATCATCTAGTTCCAACCCCCTGCCATGGCCAGGGACACCCCACACTAGATCAGGCTGGCCAGAGCCTCATCCAGCCTGGGCTTAAACACCTCCAGGGACGGGGCCTCCACCACCTCCCTGCACAACCCATTCCAGGGCTTCACCACTCTCATGGGGAAGAACTTCCTCCTCATGTCCAGCCCGAATCTCCCCACCTCCAGCTTCATTCCATTCCCCCTAGTCCTATCACTACCTGAGATCCTGACAAGTCCCTCCCCAGCCTTCCTGTAGCCCCCTTCAGATCCTGGAAGGCCACAATGAGGTCACCTCGGAGCCTTCTCTTCTCCAGGCTGAACAGCCCCAACTCCTTCAGTCTGTCCTCATATTTAGACCTAAAGGGCACGAAACCATTTCAGCCACTCAGGTCACTACTAACTAACGATCCCACACCTTACCTTAGAGAATTACTGGGTTAAAGAAACAGAAAGGCAAAGCAGAAGGAGATCAAAGGAAACAAACCTGCTTTTTTTACCCTTACCTCAACGTCCTAGCCAGCAGGCTCCAATGTCACAGCTCATCTCCATGGGAATCGAGCATGCTTTGCTGGCTGCAAGGGGGATCTGGTTGAGTACACTTATCACTAAGGTCATCTGTGCAAAAAGTGCACATCAGCAGCCTGCTAAAGGCAGCAGTGTTTAGATCAATATCTCAGGAGACAGCTAACATAACTTTAATTTCCACCTCAGTCCAAGGAAATCAAAAGCTGTGACTTGCCACAGCCAGGCTTTAATCACCACTTTGTAGGATACTTTGCAGGGAAGCAAGTTCCCTCTTCTCTGAGTGCTCATGCCATGAGGGTGAAAGCAGACACCTTAATCTGAAGAAAAACCTTTCTGTGAAAGGCTTAGGAAGAACAGAAGGAGATGCAGTTCTCCAAATTACCTGGCTCTGGTGAAGCAGAAACACTTCCTAGAGGCCAAACAGGATTTGCATGATCTTTGAAAACCCTGAGTTGCCCTTTCTGGCTCAATATTAACAATGCCCTTCATTGCACCAGTCTGCCTCAAAGGCAGCAAAGGTTTTCCAGGAGCTGAGGCCTCCTGTGGCATTTCTGTGTCCCTCATCTCCAGTTTAGTCAGTAAAAGAAGAAGAAGATAACCTCTCTCTGTAAAATTAGACCCTAGCTTAACCATCATCATCAACCCTTCAGCCACATGACTGAAGTATGTGACATCAAACCTAAGCAGACAGATCCTTGAGAGGTGATCCAAAGTCTCTGCAATACAGAGATCACATCCCTAGGTGCTTTGGGGAGGCTTGTATCTTCCAGTGAGGGTGGTGAGACACAGGAACAGGTTACCCTGGGAGGCTGGGGC
>CM066583.1:16654245-16744245 GCA_033816785.1 Picus viridis
GCCCATGAGGGTGGTGAGAGCCTGGCACAGGCTGCCCAGGGAGGTGGTGGAAGCCTCCTCCCTGGAGGTTTTGAAGGCCAGGCTGGATGTGGCTGTGAGCAACCTGCTGTAGTGTGAGGTGTCCCTGCCCATGGCAGGGGGTTGGAAACTGGATGATCCTTGAGGTCCCTTCCAGCCCTGACAATTCTGTGATTCTATGATTCAGCCCAACCCCATCATGGCCATTAAACCACCTCCAGGCATGGGGACTCCAACACCTCCCTGGGCTGCCTGTTCAATCCCTGACCACTCTTCCAGCAAAGAAATTTTTCCTCACCTCCAGCCTAGCCCTCCCCTGGCACAATTTCAGGCCATTTCCTCTCACCTGATAATAGGGAGAAGAGACCAACCCCCACCTCACTCCAACCTTTTTTCAGGCAATTGGAGAGCAATGAAGTCTGACCTCAGGTTCTCCACACTAAGCAATCCCATTTCCCTCAGCCACTCCCATCAGACTTGTTCTCTAGACCCTTCACCAGCTTTGTTGCCCTTCTAAACCTCTGCCTCATGCATGTGTGAAAGTGGAACTGAATGGGCTGTGCTAAAATGAAATGAGTGAGAGAAAAGAAGCAGCATGGAGTCATGCTCTAGTCTGTTATGTCACACTTGAATTATGCAGCAAGGAATCCCTCCCAGGTCATGTTATCATCAAAGTTTTATCTGCTTCACATGACTTTTTAATCTCCTTTACCTAATCTGATCTAAATTTGCTGTGAGGGTGGTGAGACACTGGAACAGGTTGCCCAGGGAGGTCATGGATGCCTCTTCCCTGCAGGTGTTAAAGGCCAGGTTGTATGAGGAGGCCTTGAGCAACCTGGGCTGGTGGAAGATGTGCCTGCCCATGGCAGGAGGGTTGGAACTAAATGATCTTCAAGGTCTCTTCCAACCCAAACCATTCTATGAATCCATGAATAACTTTCAGGTGAATAGATGCATTTACTGCAATTTCTGCCTCGTGTCCAGAGCTTCCATGTTTCAGGGTGGAAAGGTGAAAGCCAGCTTTCAGCATCTGCAAAAAGCAGGCAACTTGTTTTGAGTGCAGCTTGCAACCTAGACCTGGTTTAAATTCTGGGGGCACAGGCTGGGCAGCTGCAAGGAAGGAAATGCAGCTGGCTTTTAGCCAGCAATGCTCTCTTTCAGGCACTCAAGCAAGAGGCAGGGCAGGCAGCTCTATTTTCTTTTCCACCAGTGGAGATTCAATCCCAGATCCCTCATCACTCACAAGGGTATCTGAGTTTCCTTGCCCTGTGATGATGCTGTGCCTTTTTCTGAGGCTAACCTCCTGACAGTGCTCCACTTGCCTCTTGGGAGCTTACATATTCATTGAAACTGGGACCCACTAGATTAGCTCCTAATCCCTAACTGATGGAGTGATCTTCCCTTCTTCTCTCCCATTGGGTCAGTAACCAGCAGTGAGTGGAACAGCTGTGAGTGCCCCATGCATGCACTGTGGCATTCAGTGTGGGAACAGAGCACTCTCAGCAAGAGGAGGATATTAAACCTTCAAATCCCACTCCCAGGTGAGTGCCTGAATCACAGAATCACTAAGGTTGGAAAAGACCTCAGTGATCATCAAGTCCAACCTGCCACCCAACACCTCCTGACAACTAAACCATGGCTTCAAGTGCCACATCCAAGCCTTTTTTGAACACCTCCAGGGATGGTGACTCCACCACCTCCCTGGGCAGCTCCTTCCCCCTGGGCACACTGCTGGCTCATGTTCAGCCTACCATCGACCAGTACCCCCAGGTCCCTTTCTGCCTGGCTGCTCTCAGCCACTCTGACCCCAGCCTGTAGCTCTGCCTGGGGTTGTTGTGACCAAAGTGCAGCACCTGTCACTTGGACTTGTTGAATGCCATCCTGTTGGACTCTGCCCATCTGTCCAGCCTGGCAAGATCCCTCTGCAGAGCCCTTCTACCCTCTAACAGATCCACACCTGCTCCCAACTTGGTGTCTTCTGCAAACATACTGATGACTGACTCAATCCCTTTCTCCAGATCATCCCTGACATCCAATCTGAATCTATCCATATCTAGTTTTGTTCCATCCCCCTCAGTCCTATCACTCCCTGATACCCTAAAAGTCCCTCCCCAACTTTCTTGTAGCCCCCTTCAGATACTGGAAGGGCAATGAAGACTGTGGGGGGTTTGGAGAGCAGGTCTGGTGAGGAGAGGCTGAGGGAGCTGAGGTTGTTTAGCCTGAAGAAGAGGAGGCTGAGAGAAGACTTCATTGCTCTTTACAGCTCCCTGAAGGGAGGCTGTAGTGAGGCAGCTGTTGGCCTCTTCTCCCAAGTAGCTAAAGACAGAAGAGGTAATAGCCTCAAGTCACACCAAGGGATGTTTAGGTTGGGTATTAGGAATAATTTCTTCATTGAAAAAGTGGTCAGGGACTGGAACAGGCTGCCCAGGGGGTGGTGGAGTCCCCACCCCTGGAGGTGTTCAAAGAATGAGTAGATGTTGCACTTCAGGGCATGGTCTATTGGTCATGGAGGAGTTGGGCAGAAGGCTGGAGACTTGGTGATCTTAGAGCCTTTTCCTGTCTTAATGATGCTATGATTTACTGGAGCTGAGAGAAGCCAGGAACACTGACTTTTTCTTACCTGCCTGAAAAGAAGAGTCTGGAGATTTGGAAGTACTTCAAGCAGGACAGAGGAGCTGAAGTGATGTGTGAAGAATCTGAGGGTTCAAAGAAGGATTTTAAAAAGGGGGAAAAAAAGCAACCCAGTAAAGGCACCCCAGGGAGCTCTAGGCAGGAGGCAGGAGGACACAGATTGTTAGAGTGGGAAAGATTGCTGTAGTAGCAGAACCATCCAAGGTTAGTGAAAACACAGTAGAAAATTCCTTGGTGAAAAGAAAAGCTGTGACCTTGGAGCATCTTTGCCTTTAACTATGGCATTCAGGCTAAATGAAGTTTAGAGCACAAACCTCCTTTGGATTAATACTTCCCAGCACCTTGCAGGAAGTATCTGAGAGAGGAGCCTGAACTAGAGCTGTTAAAATATCTCCTGCCACAATAAAGGCTTCCATGTAAGAATGAGGAAAAATGTTTTGACTGTCAGGGTGACAGAGCCCTGGAGCAGGCTGCCCAGGGGGTTGTAGAGGCTTCTGAGGGCTCTGGAGCTTGAAGAGGAGGAGCCTGAGAGGTGACCTTATTCATGTTGATAAAGCTGTGCAGGGGGAGTGCCCAGAGGCTGGAGCCAGGCTCTGCTGGGGGATGCCCAATGCCAGCACAAGGGGCAGTGGTGGAAGCTGAGGCAGAGGAAGTGCCATGGGAACAGGAGGAAAAATGCTTTCCCTGTGAGGGTGACAGAGCCCTGGAAGTGGCTGCCCAGGGGGATTGTGGAGTCTCCCTCTCTGGAGATATTCAAAACCTGCCTGGATGTGTTCCTGTGTGATCTGCTCTGGGTGCCCCTGATCTGGCAGGGGGCTTGGGCTAGATGAGCTTTTGAGGTCCCTTCCACTCCCTAACATTCTGTGATTCTGTGAAAAGGGCCATTGTCAATGTCTCTAAAGCAGATAGGGAAGGGAAGGTTTGGAAAGGTTTGGGAAGGGAAGGTTTGGGAAGGGAAGGTTTGGGAAGGTTTGGGAAGAGGAGACTCGAGGAGAGGAGAGGAGACTCGAGGAGAGGAGACTCGAGGAGAGGAGACTCGAGGAGAGGAGACTCGAGGAGAGGAGACTCGAGGAGAGGAGAGGAGACTCGAGGAGAGGAGAGGAGACTCGAGGAGAGGAGAGGAGAGGAGACTCGAGGAGAGGAGAGGAGACTCAAGGAGAGGAGACTCGAGGAGAGGAGACTCGAGGAGAGGAGACTCGAGGAGAGGAGAGGAGACTCGAGGAGAGGAGACTCGAGGAGAGGAGAGGAGAGGAGAGGAGAGGAGACTCGAGGAGAGGAGAGGAGACTCGAGGAGAGGAGAGGAGACTCGAGGAGAGGAGAGGAGACTCGAGGAGAGGAGACTCGAGGAGAGGAGAGGAGACTCGAGGAGAGGAGACTCGAGGAGAGGAGACTCGAGGAGAGGAGACTCGAGGAGAGGAGACTCGAGGAGAGGAGAGGAGAGGAGAGGAGAGGAGAGGAGGAGAGGAGAGGAGAGGAGAGGAGAGGAGAGGAGAGGAGAGGAGAGGAGAGGAGAGGAGAGGAGAGGAGAGGAGAGGAGAGGAGAGGAGAGGAGAGGAGAGGGAGAGGAGAGGAGAGGAGAGGAGAGGAGAGGAGAGGAGAGGAGAGGAGAGGAGAGGAGAGGAGAGGAGAGGAGAGGAGGACGAGACTAATCCCCTGGAGGGTTTGTCTGTTGCTACACCACTCTTGAATCTACTGGATAAAGCTATACAGAATCACAGAATCTTTAAGGTTGGAAAAGACCTCTAAGATCATCAAGTCAAACTGTCAACCCAACACCACTATGCCCACTGAACCACCTCCTGAAATGGAAAGAATGCCAGGATTCAGTGGGTGGAAAATGAAGTTTGCCAAATTCAAGCCAAATCACTTATTTCAGCAGTGACAGCCATGAACCACTGAGCAGTTTATCAAGGGATATGATTCTGTCACTTGGAGTCCTTGCATCAACACTGGAACGACTTTAAAAATCTATGCTTTAATTCCACACAAAACTGGTGTGGGATTGCTGAATGTACATGGTCTGTGTGACCTATGACAAGGTTATGGTGTGATGGGTTGAAATTCCCCCTCCCAGTATTAAATTTGACAGACCAGCTCAGTTGGAATCAGAAGAAAGCTGGGGTCAGAGTGGCTGGAGAGCAGCCAGGCAGAAAGGGACCTGGGGGTACTAGGTGACAGCAGCTGAACATGAGCCAGCAGTGTGCCCAGGAAGACAAGAGCGCCAATGGCATCCTGACCAGTATCAGGAACAGTGTGACCAGCAGGAGCAGGGAATTCATTCTGCCCTGTGCTCAGCACTGGTTAGGTCACACCTTGAGTCCTGTGTCCAGTTCTGGGCCCCTCAGTTTAGGAAAGATGATGATACTTGAGTTTGTCCAGAGAAGGGCAAGAAAGCTGGGGAGGGGTCTGGAGCACAGCCCTGTGAGGAGAGGCTGAGGGAGCTGGGGTTGCTTAGCCTGGAGAAGAGGAGGCTCAGGGGAGACCTCATTGCTCTCTCCAACTCCCTGAAGGGAGGTTGCAGCCAGGTGAGGGTTGGTCTCTTCACCCAGGCAGCCAGCACCAGAACAAGAGGACACAGTATCAATCTGTGCCAGGGGAGGTTTAGGCTGATCACAAGCAGAGAGTGATGCTGAAAGGAAAGGCAACCACGGCCCCCAGCAACGTAAATGACTTTACTGTTGAGCGCTTAGAGCGCTGAAACGAATCATGCTTGGTGACACAGGGATTTCAGGGAATCACTGAATCACAGCATAGGAGGGATTGCAAGGCACCTCCAGAGGTCATCCAGTCCAAGGCACCTGCCAAAGCAGCATCAGCCAGGGCAGGCCACAGAGGAACACATCAATAGAATACAATACAATAGAATAAGCCAGGTTGGAAGAGACCTTCAAGACCATCGCGTCCAACCTGTCATCCAACACTACCTAAAAACTAACCCATGGCACCAAGCACCTCATCAAGCCTCCCCCTGAACACCTCCAATGATGGTGACTCCACCACCTCCCTGGGCAGCCCATTCCAATGGGCAATCACTCTCTCTGTGTAGAACTTCTTCCTAACATCCAGCCTAAACCTCCCCTGGTGCAGCTTGAGACTGTGTCCTCTTGTTCTGGTGCTGGCTGCCTGGGAGAAGAGACCAACCTCTGCCTGTCCACAACCTCCCTTCAGGTAGTTGTAGAGAGCAATAATCCAGGAGGGTATTTAAAGTCCCCTGAGACAGAGTCTCCACAATCTCTCTGGGCAGCCTCCTCCAGGGCTCCAGCACCCTCAGGGTAAAGAAGTTTTTCCTCACATTGAGGTTGAACTTCCTGGGCTCCCGTTTGTATCCATCTCCCTGTTGTCCTGTCACAGGACACCACTGAAAAGAGCCTGGCCCCTTCTTCTTGACCCCCACCCCTCAGATATTGATAGACATTGATCAGATCCCCTCTCAGCCTTCTCTTCTCCAGGCTAACCAGCCCCAGGCCTCTCAGCCTTTCCTCATGAGACAGATGTTCCAGACCCTTCCTCATCCTTGCAGCCCTGATTCGAAGGAAAGTCACAGAGTACAAAAGGTCTTCCTGTAAAACATGCCTGGAGAGTGTCACATAAATCTGAGTGAAGCACAGCACAGGAAGGGATTTGTTCCATCAGCAGGTATTACACAGGTATTAAATAAACCCCTGCTTTCATCATGTTTTAAAAGGCTGTTTGAATGCATGGCTATCCACCACTGGTTCATGTTTCCTGCAAATTCACATCATCTTCATAAATATTTATTGATTTGAGGTGATGGTCTACTAAATTAAAGGCAACTAGGCAAAAAAACACCCAACAGTACAGTACAGTATTAACAAGGTTGGAAGAGACCTCAAAGATCATCGAGTCCAACCTGTAACCACAAACCTCACGACTAGACCATGGCACCAAGTGCCACATCCAGTCCCCTCTTGAACACCTCCAGGGACAGTGACTCAACCACCTCCCTGGGCAGCACATTCCAATGACGAATCACTCTCTCTGGGAAGAACTTTCTCCTCACCTCCAGCCTAAACTTCCCCTGGTGCAGCTTGAGACTGTGTCCCCTTGTTCTGGTGCTGGCTGCCTGGGAGAAGAGGCCAACCTCTTCCTGGCTACAACCACCTTTCAGGTAGTTGTAGAGAGCAATGAGGTCTCCCCTGAGCCTCCTCTTCTCCAGGCTAAGCAACCCCAGCTCCCTCAGCCTCTCCTCATAGGGCTGTGCTCAAGGCCTCTCCCCAGCCTTGTTGCCCTTCTCTGGACACCTTCAAGTGTCTCAATGTCCTTCTTAAACTGAGGGGCCCAGAACTGGACACAGGACTCAAGGTGTGGCCTAACCAGTGCTGAGCACAGGGGCACAATGACCTCCCTGCTCCTGCTGGCCACACTCTTCCTAATGCAGGCCAGGATGCGGTTGGCCCTCTTGGCCCCCTGGGCACACTGCTGGCTCATGTTCAGCCTCCCATCAACCAGTACCCCCAGGTCCCTCTCTGCCTGGCTGCTCTCAGCCACTCTGCCCCCAGCCTGTAGCACTGCCTGGGGTTGCTGTGGCCAATGTGCAGAACCCGGCACTTGGATGTGTTCAATCTCCTGCCCTTGGCCTCTGCCCATCTGTCCAGCCTGTCGAGGTCCCTCTGCAAAGCCTCTCTGCCCTCCAGCAGATCAACTCCTGCCCCCAGCTTGGTGTCATCCACAAATTTACTGATGATGGACTCGATGCCCTCATCCAGATCATCAATAAAGATGTTGAAGAGCATGGGGCCCAGCACTGATCCCTGGGGCACACCACTAGTGACAGGCCGCCAGCTGGCTGTGGCACCATTCACCACCACTCTCTGGGCTCAGCCTCCAGCCAGTTCCTAACCCAACGCAGTGTGCTCCCATCCAAGCCATGGGCTGCCAGCTTGGCCAGGAGTTTGCTGTGGGGAACGGTGTCAAAGGCCTTGCAGAGGTCCAGGTAGACTGCACTGATGCTGGGTAGAACGTGTCTCACAAAACTTACTCACATAATTTGCCTCAAATATGACTCCAGCGAATGATGTCACTAATGCCAGAATCCAATGATTTCAATCATGTGGAGGCAACACCTTTTTAGGACATGATCCCCTTAGTGGATGGAAAGCTGGACATTAGCCAGCACTGTGCACTCACAGCCCAGAGCCAGCTGTGTCCTGGGTTGATCCCCAGCAGGCTGGGCAGCAGGGGCAGGGAGGGGATTTATGGAAAGATGTTGAGATGCTGGAAGGTGTCCAGAGAAGGGCAACAAAGCTGGGGAGGGGTCTGGAGCACAGCCCTGTGAGGAGAGGCTGAGGGAGCTGGGGTTGCTTAGCCTGGAGAAGAGGAGGCTCAGGGGAGACCTTCTTGCTCTCTACAACTCCCTTGAAGGGAGGTTGTAACCAGGTGGGGTTTAGTCTCTTCTCCCAGGCAACCAGCACCAGAACAAGAGGACACAGTGTGGAATGTGGTGCCCAGGGAGGTGGTGGAGCCACCATCCCTGGAGGTGTTTAAGAGCCTGGATGAGGCACTTGGTGCCGTGGTTTAGTTGATTAGATGGTGTTGAGTGATAGGTTGGACTTGATGATCTCTGAGGTCTTTTCCAACCGTCTTTTCCAACTATCTATTCTATTCTATTCTATTCTATTCTATTCTATTCTATTCTATTCTATTCTATTCTATTCTATTCTATTCTATTCTATTCCATTCCATTCCATTCCATTCCATTCCATTCCATTCTATTCTATTCCACTCTACTCTACTCTACTCTACTCTACTCTACTCTACTCTACTCTACTCTATTCTATTCTGCCTTTGAGTGAACACTGGAGGAGGCTTCTCTCTCCTGCAGAGCGTAAATAATTCATGATCAAGTTCTTGGTGTCACCAGCACAACAGTCTTTAAAAAATAATGTGGCCTATCAGTGCCTTACTTTTCCATGGTCCCAGCTGTCTGACAAGCAGCAGAGATAGAATAGCATTAAGCCACTGTTTCAAATCCCCTTTTCATCTGTTCCAAAGCATGTACCAGCAGATGGACGAGTGACAGGGCTGCACATAGGATGAGCTGGTCTGTAGGCCACTCTAAGCTGTGAGCTGGGCCGGTGTTGAGGGTTACTTTCTCAAAGTACCCAGTAACTTCTGAGATATGCCCTTCAGTGGCTTCATTATCTCTCCAGCCTTCTGCTTTCTCCCAGCTTTTAGCATCTCTATGCATTTCCCTAGGGTTAAGCTAATGTGTTTCTCAGTTCCTGGGTTGCTTTAACAACAGGAATCGGAGACGATAAGGAAATGAATTCCCAACCCCAGTCTGAGGCACAGGAGTTCGGAATTTTAAGTACTTTGTTGTTTCAAAGTAAGAGTCCTAAACTGGCTTCTGCACACAGGCATTATACAGGATACCCAGAGAGGTGGTTGATGTCCCATCCCTTCAAACATCCCAGGTCATGTTGGATGGGTGTAAGAGACTCACTCTTGTCTCCCTTGATGTGAATCAGCAAAGATAAAATCACCTTTGCTCCTCACCCAGACAATAGCTGCCAAGGGAGGGGAGGGGGGCAGACACCACTGGATACGGATGCTCTGGAATGGGAACAGATCATCTCTACCCATCAGCTACCCTGGGAAAGGAGGATGGTGAAGAGGACAATGGATTCACCACCTGGACACATGCCTAAAAAAACTGTGACTAAAAAACTGTACAAAAGACCTGAGCAATGCCTGCTCAGGAGGAGAAAAACAGAGAAGCAAATACCAGGAGAGAAAAGGACACAGGAGGAAAGACATCCCCATGGAGCCTGGAAGCAGCAGACCAGGAGGAAGCCTCTCTCTGCCTTAAGTTCCACCTGCTGCAACTCATGGAGCTGAAGAGGCTGCTCAGAGAAGGACTTGAACTTGGACTTTGGGATCTCTCCCTCCCCTCCTCCAGCAAAGGGAGGACAGCACAGCCAACAAGGATGACCTCTTGTCCACACCAAAGCTGCAGCAGCCTTCCTCCACAGACCCAAACTGTCTTGGGGGTGGGAGGGGTGGTAATATCATAGAATCATAGAATCAATAAAGTTGGAAAAGACCTCAGAGATCATCAAATCCAACCTGTCATCCAACACCTCATGACTACTAAACCATGGCTCCAAGTGCCACATCCAGTCCCCTCTTGAACACCACCAGGGACGGTGACTCCACCACCTCCCTGGGCAGCACATTCCAATGGCGAATGACTCTCTCTGTGAAGAACTTCCTCTTCACCTCCAGCCTTTCCTCTTCTCTCTCCATCTTCTCCCTCTCTCTCTCTACTTTTCCCCTCTCTCTCTCCCCCTTATTCTGGTCCATCCACTTTGTTTTGTTAATAAATAGCTTCAAGGGCTGTTGATATTTTGGCCTCATTTGTGCCTCTGATTTCATAACAGGGGGACAGTCAAAAGAACGGAGTCTCTTTCCCTCTCTGGACCCAGACAATGGGGCTCTGAGCAGCATGAGCTAGTTGAAGATGTCCCTGCTCACTGCAAAGAGGTTGGACTAGATGACCTTTAAAGGTCCCTCCAACACAAACAGTTCTGGAATTCTATGAATCAGGCAAAAAAAGCCCTGAAAGCTATGACCTGTGAAATGCCTCTGTGTTGTCTTCTCAGCCACTGGCCAAGTTAAATAATTTTATACTTGTGTCAGAAAGAGCAACTCAATGACAGACTCGTGGAACTGCTCTGATTGGAAAGGACCTTGCAGATCATCAGGTCCAACCATTCCCTAACTCCACCAAGTCTGCTGCTAGCCCATGTCCCTCAGCACCACATCTCTGCCTCTTTGAAACACCTCTGAGGATGGGGATTCAACCATCTCCCTGGGCAGCCTGTGCCAGGCTTTGAGAACCCTTTCAGTCAGGAATTTTCATCTAATATCTAACCTAAACCTGCCCTGGTGCAACTTGATGACATTTCCTCTCATCCTCCTTGTTACTAGGGAGAAGATACTAGGGAGAAGTTACTAGGGAGAACATACCAACGCCCACCTGGCTCCAACCTCCTTCCATGGACTTGTAGGGAGCCAGAAGGTCTCCCCTCAGCCTCCTTTTCTCCACGCTGAACAACCCCTGTTCCTTCAGCCACTCCTCATAAGACTTACATTCCCTACTAACTCTGTGAGTCTGTCTACAACTACCTGATAGGAGGCTGTGGAGGGGTTGGTGCTGGTCTCTTCTCACAGCTAAGTGCCACATCCAATCCCCTCTTGAACACCTCCAGGGATGGTGACTCCACCACCTCCCTGGGCAACACATTTCAATAGTGAATGACTCTCTCAGTGAAGAACTTTCTCCTCACCTCGAGCCCAAACTTCCCCTGGCACAGCTTGAGACTGTGTCCTCTTGTTCTGGTGCTGGTTGCTAGGGAGAAGAGACCAACCCCCACCTGGCTACAACCACCCTTCAGGTAGTTGTAGAGAGCAATGAGATCTCCCCTGAGCCTCCTCTTCTCCAGGTTAAACAACCCCAGCTCCCTCAGCCTCTCCTCACAGGGCTGTGCTCAAGGCCTCTCCCCAGCCTTGTTGCCCTTCTCTGGATACCTTCAAGTGTCTCAATGTCCTTCTTAAACTGAGGGGCCCAGAACTGGACACAGGACTCAAGGTGTGGCCTAACCAATGCAGAGTACAGGGGAACAATGACCTCCCTGCTCCTGCTGGCCACACTCTTCCTGATGCAGGCCAGGATGCTATTGGCCTTCTTGGCCACCTGGGCACACTGCTGGCTCACATATTTAGGGGTGACCCCTGTAGAGTAGGGTTCTGGGTTGGACTTGGTGATCCTGAGGGTCTTTTCCAACGTGAATGTTTCTGTGATCCAGAGACCAACACCCAGCTCTTCTCAGATACCTTTCGGCAAACCAGAGCAAAGCCCCCTGGAAGAGCTCTGCCTCTTTGAGACGGGGCACAGCATTTAGGGAGTTCTCAGTTTTGAAACGTGAAAAAGCCTTTAAAGAAAGCCATCAGGAGCAGGTATTTATGCTTCCTGCTGTCAAAGATTTGAGATTCCTGTCAAGTCTCGCTGTGGTATTTGAAAAACAAAGAAATTGGCAATCAAATGGTAAATGGCTGACTCATTTGTCAGGTTAAGGACACTAAGGTTTGCCGCCCTGGTGACTGACTAACACTGCTGCAGATTCTGAACTCTCAGGCATTTCTCAAGGAAGTTGTAGCTCCTTGCACATGTTTACTGACATGAAGCTTGCTTTTCCTTTTTGACCTGTCACAGAGCCTTGAAAAAGGTCTAAGCTGACAAACAAACCCCACTGCTTTGCAAGACAAAACACGTGAAATGAAATAATTGCTCTGCCTTGAGCGGCCTCTGAAATTCCTCTGACTTTATCATAGTATGGTACCAGTCAGGGTTGGAAGGGACCACAAGAACCAGCTAGTTCCAACCCCCTGCCATGGGCAGGGACACCCCACACTACATCAGGTTGGCCAGAGCCTCATCCAGCCTGGGCTTAAACACCTCCAGGGACGGGGCCCCAACCACCTCCCTGCACAACCCATTCCAGGGCTTCACCACTCTCATGGGGAAGAACTTCCTCCTCACCTCCAGCCTGAATCTCCCCACCTCCAGCTTCATTCCATTCCCCCTAGTCCTAGCACTCCCTGAGAGCCTGAGCAGTCCCTCCCCAGCCTTCTTGGAGCCCCCTTCAGATCCTGGAAGGTCACAATGAGGTCACCTGGGAGCCTTCTCTTCTCCAGCCTGAACAGCCCCAACTCCTTCAGTCTGTCCTCACAGGAGAGGTGCTCCAGCCCTCTGATCATCCTCCTGGCCCTTCTCTGGACACCTTCCAGCCCCTCCAGATCCCCCTTTAGGCAACTACCATTTGGAATCTACTATAATTTGAACATATAGAATTCTTCTAGTGTTAAGAAAGAGAGAGATCAAGATATCTGGAGTAAATCTGTCTTCTTCAGCTTCCTAAGATGGATGTCTGAAAGCCTAAGAGATTAACTTGTGCTGAAATGTATCCAGAGAAGGGCAATGAGGCTGGGGAGGGGTCTGGAGCACAGCCCTGTGAGGAGAGGCTGAGGAAACTGGGGTTGCTTAGCCTGGAGAAGAGGAGGCTCAGGGGAGACCTTCTTGCTCTCTCCAACTCCCTGAAGGGAGGTTGTAGCCAGGTGGGGGTTGGTCTCTTCTCCCAGGCAACCAGCACCAGAACAAGAGGACACAGTCTCAAGCTGCATCAGGGGAGGTTTAGGCTGGAGGTGAGGAGAAAGTTCTTCCCAGCAAGAGAGATTGGCCATTGGAATGTGCTGCCCAGGGAGGTGGTGGAGTCACCATCCCTGGAAGTGTTTAGGAAGAGACTTGATGGGGTGCTTGGTGCCATGATTTAATTATTAGATGGTATTGGGTCATAGACTGGACTTGATGATCTCTGAGGTCCACCTGGTTAATTCAGTGACTCTATGAAAGAGCAAAGTCTTTAGATGGCTGAAGCAGCTGATACAAATCTCATTGTTCGAGTCACTACACAAAGCTGCTTAAGATCTACAAACTAAGAATGAATTTACGCCGCAGCTCCAAAGCTTTTCGAGTGAAAACCTCGAGCTGCTTTAGATTCAATGGCCTCACAGAGGAAAACAGCAATTGCTTGGGTCCTGCTTTGTCTGTTTATCTGCTGAGTATTGCTTGCTTTGAGGAAAACCTCTGGAAGTGCTCTGCTGAAACAGACACTGCCACTTTGGTTGGGTGTGCACAAAGGAAACGACTAGAAAAGCCCCCAGCTTGTACTTCAGGCAAACCCAGCCACTACTTCTAAGAGAGCAAAGGAAATAAGCTGAGGAATTTGTGCTTGTGGTAGAATCTTCTGATCTTTAAAGACCTCATCACTCAGGGTAAAGAAGGCTGTGTTCAATAATAACATGTGTGGAGTGAGTCCAGCAGATCGAGAGAGGTTCTCCTCCACTTCTACTCTGCCCTGGTGAGACTTCACCTGGACTACTGCATCCAGTTTTGGGCTCCCCAATTCAGGAGGGACAGGGATGTGCTGGAGAGAGCCCAAGAGAAAGCTAGAAGGATGCTGAAGGGACTGCAGTACTGCCTGGGGAGGAGAGGCTGAGAGCCCTGGGGGTGGTTACTCCGGAAAAGGAAAGACTCAGGGGGATTGGGTAAAGGTTTACAAATATCTGAGGCCTAGGGGTTCAAGAGAGGGGGGACAGGCTCTGCTCAGGTGCACCCTGGGATAGGACAAGGGGCAATGGATGGAAACTACAGCACAGGAAGTTCCAACTCAACATGAGGAGGAACTTTTGTACTGTGAGGGTTACAGAGTCCTGGAGCAGGCTGCCCAGGGCAGGGTCCTGCAGCTGGGTGGAGGCAATCCCAGGCACAAATGCAGGCTGGGCAGGGACTGGCTGGAGAGCAGCCCTGAGGAGAGAGACTTGGGGGTGCTGGGGGAGGAGAAGCTCAACAGGAGCTCTCAGTGTGCACTTGCAGCCCGGAAAGCCAATCAGCTCCTGGGCTGCAGCAGGAGAAGTGTGGCCAGCAGGGCAAGGGAGGGGATTCTCCCCTCTGCTCAGCCCTGCTGAGACCCCACCTGGAGTACTGCCTCCAGTTCTGGAGCCCCTATTCCAAGAGGGACCTGGAGGTGCTGGAAGGTGTCCAGAGCAGGGCCACGAGGATGAGCAGAGGGCTGGAGCACCTCTGCTGTGAGGACAGACTGAAGGAGTTGGGGCTGTTCAGTCTGGAGAAGAGAAGGCTCCCAGGTGACCTCATTGTGGCCTTCCAGGATCTGAAGGGGCCTACAGGAAGGCTGGGGAGGGACTTCTCAGGCTCTCAGGGAGTGCTAGGACTAGGGGGAATGGAATGAAGCTGGAGGTGGGGAGATTCAGGATGGAGGTGAGGAGGAAGTTCTTCCCCATGAGAGTGGTGAAGCCCTGGAATGGGTTGTGCAGGGAGGTGGTTGAGGCCCCGTCCCTGGAGGTGTTTAAGCCCAGGCTGGATGAGGCTCTGGCCAGGCTGATCTAGTGTGGGGTGTCCCTGCCCATGGCAGGGGGGTTGGAACTAGCTGATCCTTGTGGTCCCTTCCAACCCTGACTGATACTATGATACTGTGAAATACTGGCCAAGTTGACAAACAAAGCAGAACTGCCAAACCCTGGCTGAAGCTCCACACAGTTGTAGTGACTCCTGGTAGATTAATGATCTGATAGAGTAAGTGGAGTATTTCCCCTCCAGAGAATGCAGGCTGCAGATTTGTCTTTTAGACAACAGAACAGTATCTTCTCCCCAGGAGATGAAGAAAGATATTTGCAGCCATGACTACCTTAACAAGAAGGTATCAGCTGATGGCAAGGGAAACAACGACCCTGTGCCTTCAGGCCTCAGAAAAAGGACTGCATTTCATCCCAAACTCAACTTCAGAGAAATAGATATATTGATCTAGATCATGACTGCTTGTGTCTGGTTGCTGTGCAGGAGCAGGAAGATTTCCGTCCTGACACTGCAAATATTGGGATCAAGCCGAGCAGCTTTGCATACTGTGTCCAGTTCTGGGTCCCTCAGTTTAGGAAGGAGGTTGACTTGCTGGAAGGTGTCCAGAGAAGGGCAATGAAGTTGGTGAGGGGTTTGGAACACAGCCCTGTGAGGAGAGGCTGAGGCAGCGGGTGTTGCTTAGCCTGGAGAAGAGGAGACTCAGGTGAGACCTTCTTGCTCTCTACAACTCCCTGAAGGGAGGTTGTAGCCAGGTGGGGGTTGGTCTCTTCTCCCAGGCAAGCAGCACCAGAACAAGAGGACACAGTCTCAAGCTGTGCCAGGGGAGGTTTAGGCTGGATGTTAGGAAGAAATTCTACACAGAGAGAGTGATTGCCCATTGGAATGGGCTGCCTGGGGAGGTGGTGGAGTCACCATCATTGGAGGTGTTTAGGAGGAGACTTGATGGGGTGCTTGGTGCCATGGTCTAGTTGATTAGGTGGTGTTGGATGATGTGTTGGACACAATGATCTGGAAGGTCTCTTCCAACCTGGTCTATTCTATTCTATTCTATTCTATTCTATTCTATTCTATTCTATTCTATTCTATACATGGCTAAGGATGAAATCATTCTGAGTATAACAGCTAAGGGTGAACTCATCATGCGTATAACAGCTAAGGATGAACTCATCGTGAATATAACAGCTGAGGATGAAATCATGAGCTTACCATCAGGAAAAACTTCTTCATTGTCACGGTGCTGGAGCACTGGACCAGGCTACCCAGGAAGGTTGTGGAGTCTCCTTCTCTGGAGACTTGGATGCATTCCTCTATGACCTGCCTTAGGTGGTCCTGCTTTGGCAAGGGGGTTGGACTCTAAGATCTCTGGAGGTCTCTTCCAACACCTATCCTTCTGTAATTCTATGATCTTTAAAAAGGGAATGATCTTTAAAGACTTCCATGAACCCCATCACTATATTTGTGCAGATATCCATAGAGCATCACATAATGGACCCCATGCTGGGGCAGGAGTATGTGGCCTGAAGGAACTGTAGTCTGTGGCAAGCCCTCACTGGAGTAAGGGAAAGTGTGAGAAGGAAGAAGTAGAAGAAATAAAGAGCTGTGTATTAGCCATTCCCTCCTGCCACCCCTCAAGGTGGGATGGAACAGCTGGTAGTGAAGGAGTGAAGTTGGACTTGGGAGCAGGGGAAGGGAAGATATTGTTCCAATGTTTGTCATTTTTTTGTTTCTCACTACCCAAATCTATTTAAAATGGTAATACATTACATCAACTTTACCCAAGTTGTCTGTTTTGCCTATGAAAATGATTTGTAAGTGAGCTTCCTCTTGATCTTGACCCACAAACTTTCTTTTTCCTGTTTCTCAACCTGTTTTCTTCCCCTGCCCCACTGGGGAGAGGGAGTAAGTGGCTGAGTGGGAGTTCAGCTGGTGGCCAACTTCCCTCCCCCCCGCACTGTTCTCTGGTGTGCTAACTTGCAAATGTCAGTCTGTACCACAGTATCATAGAATCATTTTGGTTGGAAAAGACCTTTATGATCATAGAAACAGAGAATCACAGAATTGTCAGGGTTGGAAGGCACCTCAAGGGTCATCCAGTTCCAACCCCCTGCCATGGGCAGGGACGCCTCACACTAGATCAGGTTGCTCAGAGCCACATCCAGCCTGGCCACGAACAGCTCCAGGGTAGGGGGATCCACAACCTCCCTGGGCAGCCTGTTCCAGTGTCTGCCCACCATCCCTGTCAAGAATTTCTCCCTAATCTCCACTCTATGTCTCCCCTATCCCAGCTCAAACCCAATCCCCCTTGTCCTATCACTACAAGTCCTTGCCCAGCTTTCTTGTAGCCCCCTTCAGGTACTCTAAGGTCTCCCTGGAGCCTTCTTTTCTCCAGTCTGAACAGTCCCAACTCTCTTAGCCTGTCCCCATAGGGGTGGTTCTCCAGCCCTCTAATCCTCTCCATGGCCTCCTGTGGGCTCACTCCAACAGTTCCTTGTCCTTCTTCTGGGGGCACCAGAACTGGATGCAGTGCTCCAGATAGGGTCTCATGACATTGGAGGAGCAGGGCAGAATCACCTCCCTGTCCTGCTGGTCACACTGCTTTGGATGCAGCCCAGGACACAGGGCTAAGAGTGACACCTTCAGAATGCATCAGGAAGCTGTGATGCAGTTTTCATTGCTGAATGTAAGTGTACCTGGCATAATAAAAGGTAACTGAGGAGGTGGATATTGCCTGTGCTGTCTCTTTGCAACCCAAAACAGGACCTGAGCAGCCTTTTGCTGTGGTAGAAGTTAGTACAATCCAAAGCCTCCTAAGATTCAAATAGGATTGTTAACTTCTCCCAGATGTGATTGATTGGCCTTTGCAAAATCCTGCAGTTCAACTGATTAGCCAATCAATTGCATAATGATCAGCAGCAAATGGTGAGGAACCAGTCAAATGCATATGCCCAGAAGCAAATGGCTTGTGAAGTCCCTTAACTCACGTGTGTCAGGCAAGTTAATCATAAGGAGAGGAGGCTGTGACCTCCGAGGGGGCTGTGGTAATCTGGCAATCAAGAAGGCAGCAGAGACAATGATGCATTGGTCATTCTTTCCTGGACCACCAGGAAATGATGAGATTGTTTGTGTGGCTTGATGTGGCTCGAAGATTGGTGCTTTCTGGGTGTTGAGTGAACAACCTGTCTCTGTAAAAAGTTTTCCAGCAGTATGCAAAAGGCATTACTGACACAGAGAGAAAAGTCAAATGCTTGCTTTAATTTCTTCAGCATGGCCATTGGAATGTGCTGCCCAGGGAGGTGGTGGAGTCACCATCACTGGAGGTGTTTAGGAAGAGCCTGGATGCGGCCCTTGGTGCCATGGTTTGGTTGATTAGATGGTGTTGGGTCATAGGTTGGACTGGATGATCTCAAAGGTCTTTTCCAACCTGGTCTATTCTATTCTATTCTATTCTATTCTATTCTATTCTATTCTATTCTATTCTATTCTATTCTATTCTATTCTATTCTAGTCTAGTCTAGTCTAGTCTAGTCTAGTCTAGTCTATCCTAGTCTAGTCTAGCCTAGGTGAATGGTGCCATATCCAGCTGGCAGCCAGGTACTAGTGGTGTCCCCCAGGGATCAGAGCTAGGCCCCATCCTGATCAATATCTTTATTTATGATCTGGATGAGGGGATTGAATCCATCATCAGTAAATCTGCAGATGACACCAAGCTGGGGGCAGGGGTTAGAGGATCTTAGAGGTAGGAGAGCTCTGCAGAGGGACCTTGCCGGGCTGGACAGATGGGCAGAGTCCAAGGGCATGAGATTAAACTCATCTAAGGGCTGAGTTCTACACATTGGCCACAGCAACCCCAGGCAGTGCTACAGGCTGGGGTCAGCGTGGCTGGAGAGCAGTCAGGAAGAAAGGGACCTGGGGGTACTAGGTGACAGCAGCTGAACATGAGCCAGCAGTGTGCCCAGGTGGCCAAGAAGGCCAATGGCATCCTGGCCTGCAGCAGCAACAGTGTGGCCAGCAGGAGCAGGGAAGTCATTCTGCCCTGTGCTCAGCACTGGTTAGGCCACACCTTGAGTCCTGTGTCCAGTTCTGGGCTCCTCAGTATAGGAAAGATGTTGAGTTGCTGGAAGGTGTCCAGAGAAGGGCAACAAAGCTGCGGAGGGGTCTGGAGCACAGCCCTGTGAGGAGAGGCTGAGGGAGCTGGGGTTGCTTAGCCTGCAGAAGAGGAGGCTCAGGGAGACCTTCTTGCTCTCTCCAACTCCCTGAAGGGAGGTTGTAGCCAGGTGGGGGTTGGTCTCTTCTCCCAGGCACCCAGCACCAGAACAAGAGGACACAGTCTCAAGCTGCATCAGGTTGGGTTTAGGCTGGATGTTAGGAAGAAGTCCTTCCCAGCAGGAGAGATTGGCCATTGGAATGTGCTGCCCAGGGAGGTAGTGGAGTCACCATTCCTAGAGGTGTTTAGGAAGAGACTTGATGGGGTGCTTGGTGCCATGGTTTAGTTGATTAGATGGTGTTGGGTGATAGGTTGGATGTGATGATCTCGAAGGTCTTTTCCAACCTCGTCTATTCTATTCTATTCTATTCTATTCTATTCTATTCTATTCTATTCTATTCTATTCTATTCTATTCTATTCTATTCTATACATGGCTAAGGATGAAATCATTCTGAATATAACAGCTAAGGGTGAACTCATCATGAGTATAACATGAGTATAACATCTAAGGATGAACTCATCGTGAATATAACAGCTGAGGATGAAATCATGAGCTTACCATCAGGATCTAGAGCAGATCACACAGGAACACATCCAGGCAGGTCTTGAGTATCTCCAGAGAGGGAGACTCCACAACCCCCCCGGGCAGCCACTTCCAGGACTCTGTGACCCCCACAGGGAAAAAAAAATTTTCTTCCTGTTCCCATGGCACTTCCTCTGCCTCAGCTTCCACCACTGCCCCTTGTGCTGGCCTTGGGCATCACCCAGCAGAGCCTGGCTCCAGCCTCTGGGCACTCCCCCTGCACAGCTTTATCAACATGAATGAGGTCACCTCTCAGGCTCCTCTCCAAGCTATAGAACCCTCAGCTCCCTCAGGCTCTCCTCATAAGGAAGAAGTTCCACTCCTTTAATAATCTTTGTGGCTCTGTGATGGACTTTCTCAAGCAAGTTCCCTGAGGTCCTTCTTGAACTGTGGGGCTATGAACTAGACACAGTTAGAATCATAGAATCATAGAATCAATAAGGTTGGAAAAGACCTCAGAGATCATCAAGTCCAACCTGTCACCCAACACCTCCTGACTACTAGACCATGGCTCCAAGTGCCACATCCAATCCCTTCTTGAACACATCTTAGTCTTTTTGTCTTTAATATCTGTTCCTCTTGCTTTATATCTCTTTAAATGCTTACATGACCCTTGTCACAGGAATATGTAGTTTTGCTTCCTTCTGACTTTGCAGTTTTGAAGATTGGTTCTGAAATGCTTCCAGTTTGATGGATCCTTCAGCACAGACCCAAGTTATTCTGAACAGTGGAAGCGATCTCAGGCCTGAAAAATCTTACTCTAAAATAAGTGATTTCATTTAAAATGCAATAGATGAAATAGATTGACCAGCTAGTAGAAACTTGGTTAGATGAGAATTGCCTCCACTTGAACCAGTGGAACTGGTTCTTGGTGTCTCCCTGTCTCGATCTGGAGAGGGAAAGAGATTCAGGTTTTTAATGAATATTCCCGTGTTGTGAAATGAGAGGCACAAACCAGGCCAAAATATCAACAGCTAGGCTATTGATTACATAACTACAGTGGAGGGATCAGAAGGGGAGAGAGATAGAATAGGAAGAGAAAGAAGAGAGGGAGAAGAGGGAAAGAATTATATTACCACACCCCTCACCCCCCAAGACAGTTTGAGTCTGTGGAGGAAAGGTGCTGCAGGAGATGTTGGGTCTGTAGAGGAAGGCTGCTGAGGCTTTGGCTGTAGCAGGGATGAGGTCCTCTGGGCAGCTTCTTCAGCTCCATGAGTTGCAGCAGGCGGAACTTAGGGCACGGAGAGAGGGTTTTCAGAGTCCAAGATCCATTGTGTTGGCCCCAGGATGTTTCCAGCGTGTGCTGCCGTCTGCTTTCATCTGCATCTTGCTTCTCCAATTTTCTCCTCCCCAAGCCAGTAGTTGCTCCAGTCTTTTATACAGTTTTTTAGCCCTTAGGCAAGTGTCCAGGTGTTGTTCCCCAGGATATCGTTCTGGGAAATCATCTTTAGGTCCAGGTATTGTTCCCCAGGAAATCTTTCTGTGTACTCAGGTGAGTTTGGGCAGCCACTGGATGGAGGGGGAAAGGCCTCCGCCTCCTCCTGCTCCATCTACCTACCCACACACCCTTTACACATCAGGAACCATTGTCCTTTCCTGGGGTATCTGATGGCTGGAAATGATCTTGTCCTGAAGGTGTGAATGCTGGGCCCTTGGGCCATTGTTGTAGGCCAGCTGCAGTCCCGTGAGCAATGTTATCTTTGCACCTTCCAAGAGTCCTTCCAGTGGCTCTGCCCAAGGCACATCAGCTATTGTCTGGGCAAGCAGCAAGGGATTTTATCTTTGTTGAGTCACACCAGGAGAGACAAGCTTTAGTCTCTCACACTCCCCATTAGAATCTCCCCAGGCTCTGATGCCTGGTCTGTGGCTGCCCAACAGGTCTTTTCATTTTATGACATGTGCAGGAGCCAGCTTTTGGGTGAAGGCTGTGACTGGTGTTCTCAAATATCAGAAAACTAGGCAACATGATTTTGGAAGCAGAACAGAAGCTGCCTGCTTGGGGGTTTGGGGTTGGATTTTTTGGCAGTGAATTTGCTGAAGTGACAGATTTGGAGGTTTCTAAGTGAGAAAAAGCTGTGCCACTTGCACATGCCTCATGTAGCTGTGTGCAGAGCTACATAAAAGTGGAAGAGAGCTTACAGTTCACACTCATGTGTAGCTAAAGATTTATGTTGTGTAATCCCTCTCTTCATTCCTGGTCAATAGCTGCTAGACCTTTCCTACCAACAACAACCCACCCAATGCAGCAGCAGGAGGTAAAATTGATGACATCCATTGACCCTTAGATACTTTGGCCTTTAAAATTTTATGAGAGGATTTCATAGTCATAAAATTTAACACTGCTTTTCATTGCAGGCTTCTCCTGCTTGATTTGTCAGCTACAATAAATAAGATTTCATTGGATTAATACTGGTGTGCTCGTGAACAGCAACCTCACTGAGTCAGACTGGAGCTGGGGTTGCTTAGCCTGGAGAAGAGGAGGCTCAGGGCAGACCTTCTTGCTCTCTACAACTCCCTGAAGGGAGGTTGTAGCCAGGAAGGAGTTGGTCTCTTCTCCCAGGCAGGCAACCAGCACCAGAACAAGGGGACACAGTGTCAAGCTGCGCCAGGGGAAGTTTAGGCTGGAGGTGAGGAGAAAGTTCTTCCCAGAGAGTAATTGTCCATTGGAATGTGCTGCCCAGGGAGGTGGTGGAGTCACCATCCCTGGAGGTCTTCAAGAGGGGTTGGATGTGGCACTTGGCGCCATGATTTAGTAGTCCTGAGGTGTTGGGTGACAGGTTGGACTTGATGATCTTTGAGGTCTCTTTCAACCTTATTGATTCTATGATTCTATGGGGGTGTTTAGCCTGGAGAAGAGGAGGCTCAGGGGAGATCCGCTTGCTCTCTACAACTATCTGAAGGGAGGTTGTAGCCAGGTGGGGGTTGGTCTTTTCTCCTAGGCAACCAGCACCAAAAGAAGAGGACACAGTCTCAAGCTGCACCAGGGGAGGTTTAGGCTGGAGGTGAGGAAGAAATTCTACACAGAGAGAGTGATTGCCCATTGGAATGTGCTGCCCAGGGAGGTGGTGGAGTCACCATCCCTGGAGGTGTTCAAGAAAGACTTGGATGTGGCACTTGGAGCCATGGTTTAGTTGTCAGGAGGTGTTAGGTGTTGAGTAATATGTTGGACTTGATGATCTCTGAGGTCTTTTCCAACCTTATTGATTGTATGGTTGTATGATTCTATGAATTACCTCTGCTTCCACTGGTAAAAGGGAAATCCAGGCCCCACAGAGAGACTTATTAGGAAAAGCAATCAAGTGAAAGGTGTGACTAATGGTGGCAATCCCTTACAGTGAGCATCTCTGCTCTAATCATTGGGAAATTGAAAGTTGTTGGGTTTCCTCTGAAATGAAAACATTTTCTCCCTCTGTTAGGTGCCAGCCTTGGGTTAGCTATTGCATTCAGCTCGAGCCTGCTAGCAGTGCAGCACCGAGCAGAATCGATGCCTTACTGTATGGAGTGATTGCACAAGTTAATTGCTCTTTCTCAGTGAAATATATTGCTTTACAGTAAATACACTGGGAAGCCAAGATGATTAAAGGGCTGCTTTTACAAGCCTGACTCTGGTGTCTCCTGATTGCTCCACATCACCAATGTACATTAAATAAAGAAAAATCTTTTGCTATCTCTCCCTCTCTTTTTTTTTTTTTTTTTTGTCTTAAAAAACCCCAACAAGGATGAGACTGTGACTGAGTTTCAGGCAATGTGCACAGAAGCACAGAGTGGTGGGAGTTGGATGGGACCCCTGAAAATCATCCAGTCCAACCCCCTGCTACAGCAGGACCACCCTGTGGTGGATTAACACCCATCCTGGAAGCAGGGGGGAGGGCTTGCGGGTGCTTTGCCTTCCCTGCAGGGCGTTTTCCCTGTGGGAAACTGAGTCTCTTCCACTCCCCTCTCCCTGCCCAGCTAGGGTACAAAAAGGAGGTCATTGCAGCCATTAGCTCTCCTTTTTGGCTCCTGCCTTCCTGGACAAGAGCTACTGCAGCTGCCTTCCTGCTCCTCTGCCACGTGGTTGGGCCTGATTCTTCTCCCTGCTGCCTCCGTGCCTCTTCAGAGAGAGACTGGGTTTGTATTCTTGTTTCCCACCCCCTCCCATCCATCCTTGTTCCTTGCCCTTGTGAACCTTACCTGTTATTGAGATACATATTGTTTAAAGACAACTCTTTACCTCTCTACTTCCAAGCTAATTCCAAATTATTTCTTGGTGGATTTGCTCCTTCCCTCTCTTTTTCCTCTCTGTTGAGAGGGAGGAGGGGGGAGCGGGGGGAGGGATTCTCAGCCTTACCCCCATCTGACCTCTTAAGTCCCAGTTAAAGCTCAAACCACCACACACCCACACTAAAACATACAGAATCAAGTCCTGGTGGGTTTTGAATGTCTCCAGAGAAGGAGACTCCACAACCTCTCTGGGCAGCCTGCTCCAAGGCTCCAGCACCCTCACAGTGACAAAGTTTTTCCTTATGTTCCTGTGGGACTTCCTCTGCTCCAGCTTGCCCCCATTGACCCTTATCCTATCCCTGGACATCACTGAGAAGAGTCTGGTTATGTCCTCCTTGCACTGCCCTTTAGATATTGATCATTGGAGAGGAGAGGAGAGGAGAGGTTCAGAGAGGAGAGGAGAGGTTCAGAGAGGTTCGGAGAGGAGAGAGAGGAGAGGAGAGGTTCGGTTCAGAGAGGAGAGGAGAGGAGAGAGGAGAGGAGAGGTTCAGAGAGGGAGGTTCAGAGAGGAGAGGTTCAGAGGGAGAGGTTCAGAGAGGAGAGGAGAGGAGAGGTTCAGAGAGGAGAGGAGAGGAGAGGAGAGGTTCAGAGAGGAGAGGTTCAGAGAGGAGAGGAGAGGAGAGGAGAGGGAGAGGAGAGGAGAGGAGAGGAGAGGAGAGGAGAGGAGAGGAGAGGAGAGGAGAGGAGAGGAGAGGAGAGGAGAGGAGAGGAGAGGAGAGGAGAGGAGAGGAGAGGAGAGGAGAGGAGAGGAGAGGAGAGGAGAGGTTCAGAGAGAGGGAGAGGAGAGGAGAGGAGAGGAGAGGAGAGGAGAGGAGAGGAGAGGAGAGGAGAGGAGAGGAGAGGAGAGGAGAGGAGAGGAGAGGAGAGGAGAGGAGAGGAGAGGAGAGGAGAGGAGAGGAGAGGAGAGGAGAGGAGAGGAGAGGAGAGGAGAGGAGAGGAGAGGAGAGAGAGGAGAGGAGAGAAGAGAGAGAGAGGAGAGGAAGAGGAGAGGAGAGGAGAGAAGAGAAGAGAAGAGAAGAGAAGAGAAGAGAAGAGAAGAGAAGAGAAGAGAAGAGAAGAGAAGAGAAGAGAAGAGAAGAGAGAAGAGAAGAGAAGAGAAGAGAAGAGAAGAGAAGAGAAGAGAAGAGAAGAGAAGAGAAGAGAAGAGAAGAGAAGAGAAGAGAAGAGAAGAGAAGAGAAGAGAAGAGAAGAGAAGAGAAGAGAAGAGAAGAGAAGAGAAGAGAAGAGAAGAGAAGAGAAGAGAAGAGAAGAGAAGAGAAGAGAAGAGAAGAGGGCCACAGTCTCAAACTGCACCAGGAGAGGTTTAGACTGGATGTTAGGAAGAAATTCTACACAGAGAGAGTGATTGGCCATTGGAATGTGCTGCCCAGGGAGGTGGTGGAGTCACCACCACTGGAGGTGTATAGGAAGAGCCTGGAGGAGGCACTTGGTGCCATGGTTTAGTTGATTAGATGGTGTTGGGTGATAGGTTGGACTCAATGATCTTTTCCAACCTGGTTAATTCTATTCTATTCTACTCTGTTCTGTTCCACTCTGTTCTGTTCTGCTCTGTTCTGTTCTGCTCCGCTCCTCCCTTCCGCCGCTCCGCTCCGCTCCACTCCACTCCACTCCACTCCATTCCACACTCTACTCTACTCTACTCTACTCTACTCTACTCTACTCTACTCTACTCTACTCCACTACTCCACTCCACTCCACTCCATTCCATTCCACTCCTCTACTCCTACTCTACACTCCACTCCACCCACTCCTCCCTCCCACTCTATTCTTCCACTCTATTCTATTCTATCTACTCCACTCCACTCTATTCTATTCCACTCCACTCCACTCTATTCTATTCTATTCTATTCTATTCTATTATTCTATTCTAATGTATTCTATTGTATTCTATTCTATTCTATTCTATTCTATTCTATTCTATTCTATTCTATTCTAATCCATTCTATTCTATTCTATTCTATTCTATTCTATTCTATTCTGGAATCCATTCTATTCTATTCTATTCTATTCTATTCTATTCTATTCTATTCTATTAGATTCTATTAGATATTCCATTCATTCTATTCTATTCAAATTCTTTCTATTCTATTCTAATTCTTTTGGGATACTCAACCAAACTTTTATTGTTTTGTTGTTGTTGTTGTTGTTGTTGTTGTTGTTGTTGTTTTATTTTCACCCCGAAAAGGACCCAAAAGAGAAGTTCTGCCAGGCCAGTTCTTTGCTTGCCAGATAAAGAGGTGGCAATTTAGCTGAGTGTTAAAAGTTGTTTAAAATGTGTCAAATGTTTTGCCAGTAGAACTAACTGTCACATTAAAATTGAAGGCTTCATCTGCTTCCTTCAGAACGTGGAGGTTAAGGATAATGGTATGTGGGTTTCATATAACACATCTCAGATACTGACCTTAAAGCACTCCAAGTGTAGGTCTGTCTGGTCATGCCTATATTGTGAGAGCAGTCATGCTCTTTGAAGTCTTGGTCCAGGGCAGAGGGCACAGAACAGCTCCACACAAGTTCCTTCCTAACTTCCACTGTGTGCTTAGGGCTCAGCTCCCAGCAAACAGCCAGCCTGAGTTGACAGTGTTCTGCATGTGGGAAGTGCAGCAGAGCAAGGGAAGCGACTTGCCTCAGGCTAGGTGAAAGATTGGAGCTGAACAGAAGTGTCCTGCCTGTAGGCAATGTTACTATCTGCCTTCTGGAGGTGATGTTTGATTCATAGCAACTGGACTTGTCTATTTTCATGCCTGTGTTGAAGGTTTTTTTTAAGAAGCACTGGCTGCTTGCCCCTCTTTCAGTCAAGGAAAGCAAATTACACATTTAGCCGGGTTATTGATTGCTTCATGTTAATTGTGGCTTGCAGAGCAGCCAGAATGTGTTGAACAAGGTGTTCCTAAGTGCTTGCATGTGATCACAGCTTGCAGAGAAAAAAATCACTCAAAGCAGAAAGCTGACACTGATTACCCTGAGCTGAATCATAGAACTGTTTCAGTTGGAGAAGCCCTCCAAGATCTCTGAGCCCAGCCACCAACCCATCACCACCATGGCCATTAAACCATCTCCCAAAGCGCCGTGGCCCTCGCTTCTTGAACATCTCCAGGGATGGAGAAGGCTGGATGTAGGCTGGATGTTAGGAAGAAATTCTATACTGAGACAGTGACTGCCCATTGGAATGGACTGCCTGTGGAGGTGGTGGAGTCACCTTCATTGGAGGTGTTCAGGAGGAGGCTTGATGGGGTGCTTGGTGCCATGGGTTAGTTGTTTGGGTGGGTTGGATTGGTTGATGGGTTGGACACGATGATCTTGAAGGTCTCTTTCAACCTGGTGTATTGTATTGTATTGTATTGTATTGTATTGTATTGTATTGTATTGTATTCTATTGTATTGTATTCTATTCTATTCTATTCTATGGGGACTCCACCACCTCTCTGGGCAGCCTCTTCCAATCCCTGACCACTCTTGCAGATAAGAAAATTGTCCTAATCTCCAACTTAATGCATCCCTGGCACAATTTCAGGCCCTTTCCTCTCCTCCTTTCACCTTATACCAGGAAGAAGAGACCAACTCCCACGTCCCCCCAAGCTGCTTTGAGGCAGCTGTAGAGAGCACTGAGGTCTTCCCCAGACCGAACATCCCCAGTTCCCTCTGCTTCTGCTTACCAGCCCTGCTCTCCAGACCCTTCCCCAGCTTTGTTGTGCTTCTCTGGGCATGCTCCAGCACCTCAGTGTCCTTCTTGTGGTGAGTGGCCCCAAACTGAACCCAGTAATCAAGGTGTGGGCTCCCCACTGCTAAGTCCAAGGCATGAAGCCTTCTCTGGTGCTGGTGGCCACACCATTGTTGATCCAGGCCAGGATTCTGTTGGCCTTTCTGGCCATCTGGGCACACTGCTGGCTCATCTTCAACTGGGCATCAACCATCACCCTCAGGCCCTTTTCAGCCACAGAGTTGCCAGCCACTCTGCCCCAAGCCTGAAGCATTCATGGGGTTGTTGTAACCCAGTGCAGGACCCCACACTTGGTCTTGCTAAACGTGATACCATCAGCCTGGGCTCATTGCTCCAGCCTGCCCTGGTCCCTCTGAAGACACACTCAATTAAGTGTCATCTACATACTCCATGAGGGTGCACTCAGTTCCCCCATCCAGATAGTTGTCTAAGATTTGGAGTTGTGCAGGGAGTTTAACTTCCAGATCGCAGATCCAGCTACAAAAAAAACCCTTCATGTAACTAAAAAATGACTTTTTATGACTAAATTTGAAAGCCAGAATGTTTGGTTTATCTACTTTGAGCTGCTTTGGAAAGGTAATTTAAGTCCCTTTCAGAAGACTCAAGTTTCACAGTAGCACAGTATGACAGTATCAGTCAGGGTTGGAAGGGACCACAAGGATCAGCTAGTTCCAACCCCCTGCCATGGGCAGGGACACCCCACACTAGATCAGCCTGGCCAGAGCCTCATCCAGCCTGGTCTTAAACACCTCCAGGGATGGGGCCTCAACCACCTCCCTGCACAACCCATTCCAGGGCTTCACCACTCTCATGGGGAAGAACTTCCTCCTCCCCTCCAGCCTGAATCTCCCCACCTCCAGCTTCATTCCGTTCCCCTAGTCATGGGGACTCCACCACCTCCCTGGGCAGCACATTCCAATGGCCAGTCTCTCTTGCTGGGAAGAACTTTCTCCTCATCTCCAGCCCAAACCTCCCCTGGCACAGCTTGAGGCTGTTTCCTCTTGTTCTGAATAGTTTCCTGAATAGTTAATGGAAAGAGAGAAATTTAAAGACCCCTAAACCAGCTTCCATGAATAATTCTACCTGGGCTCAACCCATAGGAGATATGAACATGGGCATGTAGAGAATGAGAGACATTTTCATGCAGCACTGCTCTGGCCATGGAATCAGAGAGCTGTCTCTATATGCATGAATCCTGGGAGCAAAACTCTTCTCTTCATGCAGTTGTAAAGCACAGTGTATGCAAAATTGCAGGAGGCACTTTGAATCATTTATCATCTTGATTATAAGAGGCACTGAAGTTAAAAGCAAGCTAGTAATTTTCACAATTAAGTGTGGGCTTGTGATATGCAACCTAAAATTTCTTCCCCTTAATTCAGGGCACCTTGTTGGCTTCTCACACACTTGCAGGCTATACAGAGGTTCTGCACATTGGCCACAATAACCCCATGCAGTGCTACAGGCTGGGGTCAGAGTGGCTGGAGAGCAGCCAGGCAGAGAGGGACCTGGGGGTGCTGGTCGATGGTAGGCTGAACATGAGCCTGCAGTGTGCCCAGGCAGCCAAGAGGGCCGATGGCATCCTGGCCTGCATCAGGAAGAGTGTGGCCAGCAGGAGCAGGGAGGTCATTGTGCCCCCTGTACACTGCACTGGTTAGGCCACACCTTGAGTCCTGTGTCCAGTTCTGGGCCCCTCAGTTTAGGAAGGATGTTGACTTGCTGGAAGGTGTCCAGAGAAGAGCAACAAGGTTGGGGAGGGGCCTGGAGCACAGCCCTGTGAGGAGAGGCTGAGGGAGCTGGGGTTGCTTAGCCTGGAGAAGAGGAGGCTCAGGGGTGACCTCATTGCTCTCTACAACTCCCTGAAGGGAGGTTGTAGCCAGGCAGAGGTTGGTCTCTTCTCCCAGGCAGCCAGCACCAGAACAAGAGGACACAGTCTCAGGCCGCACCAGGGCAGGTTCAGACTGGATGTTAGGAAGAAATTCTTCCCAAAGAGTGATTGCCCATTGGAATGTGCTGCCCAGGGAGGTGGTGGAGTCACCATCATCGGAGGTGTTCAGGAGAAGACTTGCTGGGGTGCTTGGTGCCATGGTTTAGTTGTTTAGGTGGGTTGGATTGGTTGATGGGTTGGACACGATGATCTTGAAGGTCTCTTCCAACCTGGTGTATTGTAGTGTATTAGAATCATAGAATCATAGAATCAGTCAGGGTTGGAAGGGACCACAAGGATCAGCTAGTTCCAACCCCCTGCCATGGGCAGGGACACCCTACACTAGATCAGGCTGGCCAGAGCCTTGTCCAGCCTGGTCTTAAACACCTCCAGGGATGGGGCCTCAACCACCTTCCTGGACAACCCATTCCAGGGCTTCATGTATTCATGTATTGTATTATTACACTGCAAAAAGAAATACTGGACCCTTCATAGAATCATGGAATGTTCTGGGTTGGAAGTGACCTCTGAAGGTCACATAGTCCAACCCCTCTGCGTTAAGCAGGAGCATCCCCAACTAGATCAGGTTGTCCAGAGCTCTGTGGAGCCTCAGAGATCATCAGGTATTGGAAGGCACAGGCTAGGTGTGGCCTATATCCCACCCTACAAGGGTAGGAAATAACTTATCTCTTCAGTTAAAATTAGAATCATAGAGCCATAGAATGGTTTGGGTTGGAAGGGACCTCCAAAGCTCATCCAGACCAACCCCTCTGCAGTCAGCAGAGATATCCCCAACTAGATGAGGCTGCCCAGGGCCTTGTCAAGCCTCCCCTTGAATATCTCCAGGGATGGGGCCTCAATCACCTCCCTGGGCAGCCTGTTCCAGTATTCCACCACCCTCATAGTGCAGAACTTGTTCCTAATATCCAATCTAAACCTACTCCTTCCTGGTTTGAAACCATTGCCCTTTTGCAAACAGTCTCTCTTCATCTTTTTGTAGGCCCCCTTGGGTGCTGGCAGGCTGCTATTAGGTCTCCCTGAAGCCTTCTCTTCTCCAGGCTGAGCACTCCCAGCTCCCTCAGCCTGTCCCCATAGCAGAGCTGCTCGAACCCCGTGAGGGAGGTTGTAGCCAGTTGGGGGTTGGTCTCTTCTCCCAGGCAACCAGCACCAGAACAAGAGGACACAGTCTCAAGCTGTGCCAGGGGAGGTTTAGGCTGGAGGTGAGGAAGAAATTCTACACAGAGTGATTGGCCATTGGAATGTGCTGCCCAGGGAGGTGGTGGAGTCCATCCCTGGAAGTGTTTAAGAAGAGCCTGGATGAGGCACTTGTTGCCATGGTTTAGTTGATCAGATGGTGTTGGGTGATAGGTTGGACTTGATGATCTCTGAGGTCTTTTCCAACCTGGTCTATTCTATTCTATTCTATTCTATTCTATTCTATTCTATTCTATTTCTATTCTATTCTATTCTATTCTATTCTATTCTATTCCATTCCATTCCATTCCATTCCATTCCATTCCATTCCATCCTATCCTATCCTATCCTATCCTATCCTATCCTATCCTATCCTATCCTATCCTATCCTATCCTATCCTATCCTATCCTATCCTATCCTATCCTATCCTATCCTATCCTATCCTATCCTATCCTATCCTATCCAGGTCCCTCTTCTCTGCACTGCTCACCAACAGGTCAGTCCCCAAACTGTACTGGTACCTGCTACATTCCTTTCAATTCCTACTATGATTATCATATTTTACTATTGTTATTATTTTATTGTGTTTTAGTGATTAGTTATTACCTGGATTAGTTAGTTATTACCTGTTCTTATCTCAACCCATGAGGTTTTCTTTTCTTAATTCTCTCCATGTCACCAGGTGGGACTGGGAAGGAGTGAGAGAGTTCCAAAGGGGGCTACAAGAAAGCTGGGGAGGGACTTTTGAGGGTGTCAGGAGTGATAGGGGGAATGGAGGAAAACTAGAAGTGGGGAGATTCAGATTGGATGTGAGGAAGAAGTTGTTGCCCATGAGGGTGGTGAGAGCCTGGCACAGGTTGCCCAGGGAGGTGGTGGAAGCCTCCTGCCTGGAGGTGTTTGCAGCCAGGCTGGATGTGGCTGTGAGCAACCTGCTGCAGTGTGAGGTGTCCCTGCCCATGGCAGGGGGGTTGGAACTGGCTGAGCCTTGAGGTCCCTTCCAACCCTGACAATTCTGTGATTCTTTGTGACTGGGGTTAAACCCTGACACGCAGCATAAAAATCACAGCTGTAACAGAATACAGAAGATGGAAATGAAAACCAAAATAACTCAGGCTCAGACCAATTAGCAGGAGCTGGAAGGAGCAGTGGAGGGTCTGCCTGAGGAGGCAGTGCTCCACAGCTGCCCAAACCAAGTTTTATTAGCACCTCATAAAGGGGAGTTAATATCTAATGGAAGCCAAGAAATAAAGCAACTTCTCCCAAGCAGAGGGCTCGTTTAGACTAGCCTGGATTATCACTGGGAGTGATTTTTCCTTATCCTGTAAGTCCCTATCTTGCTGTTGGAGGTACCTCAGTGACTCAGGCTGTACTTATCTGCTCCCCACAGATATGATAAGATTCAGCTCGCTGCAGGTTTTATAGCTCCTCATGTAGCCAAATTTTTGCTGTCCCAGGCTTTGGTACTGGCTTTCCAGAGCTCATTACAGCACACCTCACTGCTTTCCTTATGGCATCCCTGCCTGAGTGCTGTTGCTGAAGGCAATCCTGACCTGGAGGATCTTATGTCAAGAGACATAACAACCCCATGCAGAGCTACAGGCTGGGGTCAGAGCGGCTGAGAGCTGCCAAACAGAGAGGGACCTGGGGGTGCTGGTTGACAGCCACCTGAACATGAGCCAGCAGTGTGCCCAGGTGGCCAAGAAGGCCAACGGCATCCTGGCCTGCATTAGGAATGGTGTGGCCAGCAGGAGCAAGGAGGTCATTGTGCCCCTGTACTCTGCTTTGGTTAGGCCACAGCTTGAGTCCTGTGTCCAGTTCTGGGCCCCTCAGTTTAAGAAGGACATCGAGACACTTGAAGGTGTCCAGAGAAGGGCAACAAGGCTGGGGAGAGGCCTTGAGCACAGCCCTGTGAGGAGAGGCTGAGGGAGCTGGGGTTGTTTAGCCTGGAGAAGAGGAGGCTCAGGGGAGACCTCATTGCTCTCTACAACTACCTGAAGGGAGGTTGTAGCTGTAGCCAGGTGGGGGTTGGTCTCTTCTCCCAGGCAACCAGCACCAGCACAAGAGGACACAGTCTCAAGCTGCACCAGGGGAAGTCTAGGCTGGAGGTGAGGAGAAAGTTCTTCACCGAGAGAGTCATTGGCCATTGGGATGTGCTGCCCAGGGAGGTGGTGGAGTCACCATCCCTGGAGGTGTTCTAGAGGGGATTGGATGTGGCACTTGGTGCCATGGTCTAGTCGTGGGGTCTGTGGTGACAAGTTGGACTCAATGATCTTCGAGGTCTCTTGTAGCTGGTAGCTAGTAGTTGGTAGTTAGGGACCGGCGGCCGGAAGATATCGCGCTGTACGGAAAGATAAGGATGACCAATAGTGTCTAGGCCAGAGGCGTAAGCAGACGGAAATGAGGTGTAAAACCAACCCTATATAGCGGTGTGTCGCATTCCAATACAGCGCCATTTGCCACTTGCCGTCCACCACATTGGTGTCAGCGTGCTGATGTGCCAAGTGGTCAGCATTCGATTACTTTACTGCTTCTGAACCAGGTCGTTAATCAAGCCGAAGGCAACAGTCTCTTCCAACCTTGGTGATACTGTGATACTGTGAGAGGGAGAAGTTGGATTCTCCGGTTGTGCTGGAAGAATATCTTCAGAGTGAAGATATTTCACTGGGCAAAAACCCCAATGAAACTCCATGTTATGGATATGTCAGAAATGACTTGGACTGTTTGGTAGTTAATGAACAGGATGGAAGAAAACACAGACCCTAATCATTCCTGTAAAACCAAAGTCTGGTCTTATCTCCTGTTTTCTCTGCTCCTTAGGCTGCCGCCTTCCATCTGGGAATACTGGGGAAAATGGAGCTATCAGAGCAACAAGAAAATGATTGCAAGTGAGGAATGGTCACTGAGGTAACCACAGCCTGTGGCACAATTTAGACCACATCCAAAGCTTCCAATAACAGTTTCCTCAGTGCCAGAGACTGGGCAAAACATGGGTATGGTAATTAATAATTTATAGCTGGCTGCCTGTCAGCCATCCATCTCTGCCTCTCAGAAATGAAAGGAGGGAAAGAAAGCCATCCAAAAAATCATGGGCCAGCTGGGCAGTGCATCTACAGGTTGGAAGGCTGCAGTTGTTTCAGAGAAATGATGGACCAAGGCATGGGACATCAGGGAGACACACTAGAGCAGCCCCAGAGGGGATCTTCTCAATGCTCAGCAATAGCTAAAGAGTGGGGGGCAAGGGGATGGGGCCAGACTCTTTTCAGTGGTGCCCAGGACAAGGGGCAATGGGCACAAACTGGAGCCCAGGTGGTTCCATCTGAAGATGGAGACAAACTTTGCTGTGAAGGTGCTGGACCCCTGGAGCAGGCTGCCCAGAGAGGTTGCGGAGTCTCCTTCTCTGCAGAGATTCCAAACCTACCTGAGCATTGTCATCCTGGGCAAGCTGCTATGGGTGATCCTGCACATTGGCCACAGCAACCCCAGGCAGTGCTACAGGCTGGGGGCAGAGTGGCTGGAGAGCAGCCAGGCAGAGAGGGACCTGGGGGTACTGGTCGATGGTAGGCTGAACATGAGCCTGCAGTGTGCCCAGGTGGCCAAGAAGGCCAATGGCATCCTGGCCTGCATCAGGAAGAGTGTGGCCAGCAGGAGCAGGGAGGTCATTCTGCCCCTGTACTCTGCTTTGGTTAGGCCACACCTTGAGTCCTGTGTCCAGTTCTGGGCCCCTCAGTTTAAGAAGGACATTGAGACACTTGAAGGTGTCCAGAGAAGGGCAACAAGGCTGGGGAGAGGCCTTGAGCACAGCCCTGTGAGGAGAGGCTGAGGGAGCTGGGGTTGTTTAGCCTGGAGAAGAGGAGGCTCAAGGGCGACCTCATTGCTCTCTCCAGCTACCTGAAAGGTGGTTGTAGCCAGGAAGGGGTTGGCCTCTTCTCCCTGGCAGCCAGCACCAGAACAAGGGGACACAGTCTCAAGCTGCACCAGGGGAGGTTTAGGCTGGAGGTGAGGAGAAAGTTCTTCACCAAGAGAGTGATTCGCCATTGGAATGTGCTGCCCAGGGAGGTGGTGGAGTCACCGTCCCTGGAGGCGTTCAAGAGGGGACTGGATGTGGCACTTGGTGCCATGGTCTAGTCATGAGGTCTGTGGTGACAGGTTGGACTCAATGATCTTCGAGGTCTCTTCCAACCTTGGTAATACTACTAATTTGTCCAATACACATCGGACACAACGAGCTAATCTCTGACTTTCCTTTGCGTCAGCAGGGGGGTTGGACTGGGTGATCTGCAGAGGTCCCTTCCAACCCTGACAATTCTATGATTCTAAACCCACATACCATGTCAGCACACAAAATCAAAAGGCCATGAAGTTTTACATCTATCCTTGATGCCTCTTCCAATCCAGTTTTCTATGAGTCTATGAAACCACTTGCATGCTGGAATGGAAAACCCTGGAGTGTCATCACTAACATTTCTGCTCTGCCTTTATCAGCATTTGGTTGTGGATTAATTGAAGTCTGAATTGAGCCACTTCAGCTGCAACAATGGATAGGAAAAAGCTATTTACTTGTGAAGGACAATATGATTCTGCTTCTAAGACTGGGCCAAGTGCATGGAGGGAGGAAGGTGATGTTCTAGCTGCTACTGGGTGCTCACTGCCATTGTGAAAGGAGCAGCGAATGCAGCTGGTTCACAGCTGGTTTGTGAGTGCCTTCAAGGATGAGAGCTTTATTAGCTGGGCAGGAATATGGAGCTAGTGTGGTGGCAGACTGCAAGTAAATGGCAGATACATGAGGAATAAATGAGAGAGGGCAAAGAAACTGTGAGGTAATGTAAGAGGTGGGTTTAGGAAATGACCAAACATAGTTTCATAGGATCATAGAGTGACTTATGTTGCAAGGGCCCTCAAAGATCATCCAGTTCCAAGCCCCTGCCATGGGCTGGGACAGCTCCCACCAGTCCAGGTTGATCAAGGTTCTATCCAACCTGGCTTTGAACACCTCCAGGGAAGGGACCTCCATGACCTCACTAGGCACTTCCAGTGTCTCACCACCCTTACTGGAAAGAATGTCTTCCTAATCTTCCCTCTCCCAGCTGAAATCCATTGCTCCCCATCCTATTACTCCCAGTCCTTATAAAAAGTCCCTCCCCAGCTCTCCTATAGTCCCCTCCAAGAGCTGGAAGGCTTCATTCTCTTCTCCAGGCTAAACAACCCCAAGTCTCTCAGCCTGAGTTCACAGGGGAAGTTCTCCAGCCCTCTGATCATCTCCATGGCCACCTCTGAACCCTCTCTAACAGTTCCATGTCCTTCTTGTGCTGGGGGCTCCAGAGCTGGATGCTGGACTTCAGGTGAGGTCACTAGGGCAGAGCAGAGGGGCAGAATCACCTCCCTCATCCTGAACCACGATGCTCTGGATTTCAGGTACCAAAGAGCTGGACTTCTTCATGCTGTGTGATCACCAGTAGATCATTTTGCAATTATTGCCAGAGTTGTAAAGGATTCTGATTAATGAACCCCAACACAGACTGAAGCTCTGTGTCCCAGCAAGACAGCATAAACAGGCATCTAGAAGAGCTGAAGTCAGAAAGAGAGTGTGGAGAAGATAACTATGATTAATGGAGAAGCAGTTGCATGAGACAACAGGAGCATATGCCCAGAATGGCATCTGTGGGCATTCAGGGAGGAAGATACTGGGAAACAGAAGACAGTCCTGAGGGGTTTTTGTTTGCTACTCCTTGTTTGTGGTTGCAGCTGACTGCATATGATATGCACCTAAGCCAGGCTGAGCTAGAGAACTGTGGCATTTCATGGAGGAAGAAGATGCAAAAGAAAGTCACCATGTTAGCACAACACCCCCCAAAAAGAATTAAACTGTAGAGAATCATAGAAACAATAAGGGTGGAAAGGACCTCAGAGATCATCAAGTCCAACCTGTCACTCAACAACTCATGACAACTCAACCATGGCTCCAAGTGCCACGTCCAATCCCCTCTTGAACACCTCCAGGGTTGGTGACTCCACCACCTCCCTGGGCAGCACATCCCAATGGCCAATCTCTCTTGCTGGGAAGAACTTTCTCCTCACCTCCAGCCTAAACCTCCCTTGGTGCAGCTTGAGACTGTGTCCTCCTGTTCTGGTGCTGGATGTCTGGGAGAAGAGACCAACCCCCACCTGGCTACAACCTCCCTTCAGGGAGTTGGAGAGAACAAGAAAGTCTCCCCTGAGCCTCCTCTTCTGCAGGCTAAGCAACCCCAGCTCCCTCAGCCTCTCCTCACAGGGCTGTGCTCCAGACCCCTCCCCAGCCTTGTTGCCCTTCTCTGGATGCATTCAAGTATCTCAATATCCTTCTTAAATTGAAGAACTGGACACAGGACTGCAAAGGGTTGAAGACAGACCCCCTCCCCTAGTTTCCTGTGCCCACCCACTGGGCTGGACCTCTGGACACAGGAAGCACCTCATGTAGCAGAGGGCACCCAGCCCAAACTGCAACAAGGCTCAAGGTCTAGATATCATCTCTAAGGTGGGCACTGGGATGGGAAGAATTAAACCAGGTTGCCCAGGGAGGTGGTGGAAGCCTCATGCCTGGAGGTTTTTGCAGCCAGGCTGGATGTGGCTGTGAGCAACCTGCTGTAGTGTGAGGTGTCCCTGCCCATGGCAGGGGGGGGTTGGGACTGGCTGAGCCTCGAGGTCCCTTCCAACCCTGACAATTCTCTGTTTCTATGAAACAGTTCCACATGACCAGCAGACTTCCTGCAGTCAGCCTTTTCTTCCTGAACCTGGCATTTTATTATTTTTTAATTAGGCTGCTGTAATTTATTCATGAGTGTTATTAAATTTACAATACTTTTTAGGTCTTAAATAATTCCTGTATTTTAACCTGAGGCAAAATCTCTTTAGCCTCTGGCACTCCAACTCAAAGTCTTCTCCCTCCTCGGCAATAGCTGCACTGCCTCAATGGAAACAAAGGAATAAATAGATGGCACCACACAGGGCAGACATCCAGCAGTGCTATAATTTCATCTGTTAGCCACTCACCTCAGGACAATTGGATAATAGTTGGTGTCAGTCATCAGTGCAGAAGTTTCACTTCATGCTGGCATCGTGTGCGATGTCCGACTCAAACAGTCCTTCTGGGGGGGACCAGTGGCTTCTGCTCCTGCCCAGTGAGGGAGGCTCTTTTACAGGGCAGATCAAAGCAAAAAGCTACTGCAAGTGCTTTCAATCATGCACCTGAAAAGCCTTTCTATGCTCTTTTGTTAGAGAGGAAGGGAAGCTTTGAAGGATGGTAGCAAATCATTCATGGAATCATAGAACCAATCAGGTTGGAAGAGAGCTCAGAGATCATCAAGTCCAACCTATGACCTAATACCTAACACCCCCTGACAACTAAACCATGGCTCCAAGGGCCACATCCAAGCCTTTTGTGAACACCTTCAGGGATGGTGACTCCACCACCTCCCTGGGCAGCACATTCCAATGGCCAGTTACTCTTTCTGGGAAGAACTTTCTCCTCACCTCCAGCCTAAACTTCCCCTGGCACAGCTTGAGACTGTGTCCTCTTGTTCTGGTGCTGGTTGCTAGAGAGAAGAGACCAACCCCCTCCTGGCTACAACCTCCCTTCAGATAGTTGTAGAGAGCAATAAGGTCTCCCCTGAGCCTCCTCTTCTCCAGGCTAAGCAACCCCAGCTCCCTCAGCCTCTCCTCACAGGGCTGTGTTCCAAACCCCTTCCCAGCCTTGTTGCCCTTCTCTGGACACCTTCCAGCATCTCAACATCTTTCCTAAACTGAGGGGCCCAGAACTGGACACAGGACTTCAGGTGTGGCCTAACCAATGCACCGTAGAGGGGCACAATGATTTCCCTGCTCCTGCTGGCCACAGTAAATGGGATGATGATCTTTCTCTACGACTCTTTTCCAGGTTTTTGGGGTTTGTTTTGCTCTCCACAGTCGCATTGGCTTAGATAAAGCCTTGTGTTAAGTCTCAAGCATTAGCAACGTGAATGAAGCACATCACTTGCAGTTCATCTTGATTCTTCTCCTTTCTCCTGAGGGGAAAAAAGAGAACCAAAACCAAAACCAAATCTAAAATCAGTGTGTGGATCACAGAAAGCTCTGTTTCCTAAGCTACCATTGGAAGCCATTTCTTCCCTTTGTTTTAATTTTTCCCCTTTTCTTCTTTATTTTCTTTTCTCTTAGAAAAAAATATTTGGTTTGTTGTGTTGGTGAAAGCAGTCCATGGTGAGAACTTGACAGGAAGCACAAGGTGATAATGGCTTGGATGACCTTGTACTTGGCAAAGAAAGCTTTGCCTCCTGCCCAAACAAAGGTTACTGATGTGAAAGAAATCTTCTTTTCTTCATAAGAACAAAGTGAAAGATCAGAGATTCCCTTCTGCAGCTTCAGGTGTTCATTTTGGTTTTGGAGATCTAACCAGCTTAGCCTGGAGCAGAGGAGGTTCAGAGGAGGTTCAGCTGGTTGCCTGGGAGAAGAGACCAACCCCACCTGGCTGCAACCTCCCTTCAGGGAGTTGTAGAGAGCAAGAAGGTCTCCCCTGAGCCTCCTCTTCTCCAGGCTAAGCAACCCCAGCTTGTTGTCCTTCTCTATGCCCTCAATGTCCTTTTTGTAGTGTGGGACTCAAAACTGCACTCAAGTTGTGTCCTCAACAGTGCTGAGTACAGAGGGACAATCACTGCCCTGGTCCTGCAGGCCACACTATTGCTGACCCAAGTGGCCAGGATGCTGGAGGCCTCCTTGGCCACCTGGACACACTCTGCCTTATCACCCAGCTGCCAACCAGCACCCCCAGGTCCTTTTCTGCTGGGCACTTTTCCAACCAGTCATCCCCAGGTCTGTAACACTGCATGGGGTTTGTGTGACCCAAGTGTAGCACCCAGCCCTTGGCTTTCTTAACCTTGGTAAAGGTTGTAGCTACTTGACTTAACTTTTAGATAAGTGTGTGCTTTCTCTGCACACTGTGCAAGCAGAAGTTGACAGCTCAGGTGGTGTCAGACATCTGGGCTCAGTCTCCTTTCCTGCCTTTTTCAGATCAGCTCCTCAATAGGACTGCAAATTCCTGGGGTGGGTTTGAAATATGTAAGTTAGTTATTTATGTTCCTTATCCTGTACCTGGGGAGAACAATGCTCCTTTGTGTAAAGAATGGGTGTAGCATTATCCACTGCACTGTACAGGGGTGCTGTAGTGGTGTCTCATTTAGGCTATGGAAGCTGAGGTGCTCCTGGGACTCTGACTCTGTCTCTTGATGATTCAGTCTTCAGTATCAGTCCAGGCTGGGGGATGATGAGATTGAGAGCAGCCCTGCTGAGATGGACCTGGGGGTTGTGGTGGGGGAGAAGATGCACAGGAGCCAGCAATGGGCACTGGCAGCACAGAAGGCCAAGGGCAGCCTGGGCTGCATCCAAAGCAGCGTGGCCAGAGATGGAGAGAGGGGATCCTGCCCCTCTGCTCTGCTCTGGGGAAACCTTACCAAGAGTACTGTGTCCATCTCTGAGGCCCCCAACACAAGAGACACATGGACCTGCTGGAGACAGTCCAGAGGAAGGCCACAAAGATTATCAGAGAGCTGGAGCACCTCCCCCATGGAGTCAGGATGAAAGAGGTGGGGCTGTTCATCCTGGAGAAGAGAAGGCTCCAGGGAGACCTCAAAGCAGCCTTCCAGGACCTGAAGCAGGCTACAGGAGAGCTGGGGGAGGACTTTTCACAGGGGCTGGGAGTGACAGGACGAGAGGTAATGGTGTGAAAGTGGCGCAGGGTAGATTTAGATTAGACATCAGGAGGAAGTTCTGCACAATGAGGGCGGTGAAACACTGGAACAGGTTGCCCAGAGATGTGGTTGAAGCCACATCCCTAGAGACATTCAGGGTAAAATTTGATAGGGCCTTGAGCAACCTGATCTAGCTGGTGATGTCCCTGCCGACTGCAAGGGGGTTGGAGAAGACGACCTTTGAGGGTGTCTTCCAACCAGATGCAGTCTGTGATTCTGTGATTAACTCTTTACAGGTTATCCAGAGCTAAACCTCAGGTGGGAACTCATGGCTGTAAAATTTCCTTCTAAGACTGCCTTTCAGACAAAACTGAGTCACTTAGGGGCTTTTTTAAACGTATGGATATGCCACTTGCTGTCATTTAGAGACTGGGTTATGAATCCAGGAACAGGAGACATTTGTTGGCAATGATCCGTGTTGTATTTGGGATTTCTCCCCCTCTACTCAGCTCTGGTGAGACCCCACCTGGAGCACTGGGTCCAGTTCTGGAGCCCTAGTACAGGAAGGATCTGGAGGTGCTGGAAGGTGTCCAGAGAAGGGCCACGAGGATGAGCAGAGGATTGGAGCTGCTCTGCTATGAGGACAGCGTGAGGGGAGATGGGGCTGTTCAGTCTGAGAAGGTTCTGAGGTGACCTAGTTATGGCCTTCCAGTATCTGAAGGGGCTACAAGAAAGCTGGGGAGAGACTTTTTTAGGGTGTCAGGTAATGATAGGACTGGGAGGGATGGAACAAAACTAGAAGTGAGCAGATTCAGATTGGATGTCAGGAAGAAGTTGTTCCCCATGAGGGTGGTGAGAGCCTGGCACAGGCTGCCCAGGGAGGTGGTGGAAGCCTCATCCGTGGAGGGTTTTAAGGCCAAGCTGGATGTGGCTGTGAGCAACCTGCTGTAGTGTGAGGTGTCCCTGCCCATGGCAGGGGTTGGAACTGGCTGATCCTTGAGGTCCCTTCCAACCCTGACAGTTCTGTGACTCTATGATAGTGGATTTTGAACAGTGGTGTGTTGAACACGATGCACCTCTGATAGGTGTAGAGAAGGTGTCCACTCGCTAACCCTCATAGCTCTTCTAAAGATTAGTGAAGATGGAATTTAAGCATTTATAACACTGCTTTTAAATACTTGAGAGTTGCTTGGAAATTAATACTCTTTCTAAGATAAGTGTAGTAATAGGTAGGTGTAGGTGTAGGTGTAAGGCTACACCTAATAGATAGGTGTAGGCTTAGATAGGCTGTTAGAAGTGTATTAAGGAAAAGGCTTCTAGAAGCTGTTCTGAATTTTGTGTCATGGGGAGAGGCTGTTTTGGTACTCAATTGGTTGTACTAAAATGTTGCTGCAAAAGCACTCTCTGAGTCCAACAAAGCCTTGAACTGCTTAGTGTGTCAGGGCCTGCTACAGATGAGGTGCTGGTTAGAGGTACAGTTCCTGCCCTCTGTCCCCATCTTCATTTGTTGGGACAGGTACACCAGTTAGACCAAGTTTTAGAATTACTTTGCAGTGCCTTTGAGTTACTGACATTGTCCTGTGCTATGGGTTGGACTTGAGCTGTCTGGTCTAGTGATAGGTGTCCCTGCCCATGGCAGGGAGGTTGGTACTAGATCATAGTATCATCATAGTATCAGTCAGCATTGGAAGGGACCACAAGGATCATGCAGTTCCAACCCCTGCCATGGGCAGGGACACCCCACACTAGATCACGCTGGCCAGAGCCTCATCCAGCCTGGGCTTAAACACCTCCAGGGACAGGGCCTCAACCACCTCCCCTGGACAACCCATTCCAGGGCTTCACTCTCATGGGGAAGAACTTCCTTCTCACCTCCAGCCTCAATCTCCCCACCTCCAGCTTCATTCCATTCCCCCTAGTCCTATCACTACCTGAGAACCTGAGCAGTCCCTCCCCAGCCTTCTTGTAGCCCCCTTCCAGATCCTGGAAGGCCACAATGAGGTCACCTCAGAGCCTTCTCTTCTCCAGACTGAACAGCCCCAACTCCTTCAGTCTGTCCTCACAGCAGAGGTGCTCCAGCCCTCTGCTCCTCCTCGTGGCCCTTCTCTGGACACCTTCCAGCACCTCCAGATCCCTCCTGTAATAGGGGCTGCAGAACTGGAGGCAGTACTCCAGGTGGGGTCTCAGCAGGGCTGAGCAGAGGGGAGAATCCCCTCCCTTGCCCTGCTGGCCACACTTCTCTTGCTGCAGCCCAGGCTCTGATTGGCTTTCCGGGCTGCAAGTGCACACTGAGAGCTCCTGTTGAGCTTCTCCTCCCCCAGCACCCCCAAGTCTCTCTCCTCAGGGCTGCTCTCCAGCCAGTCCCTGCCCAGCCTGGATTTGTGCCTGGGGTTGCCTCGACCCAGATGCAGGACCCTGCCCTTGGTCTTGTTGAAGCTCCTGAGGTTGGCTTGTGCCCACCTGTGGTGGTTTGGGCTGGGTGCCCTTATTCTGCATGGCACACTTCCTGTGTCCAGCAGTCCAGCCCAGTGGGTGGACACAGGAACCAGGTATCTCCTACCACCCCCCTGCACCGCTGTGAGATCTCGCGTGGGGTCCGCCTCTTGCTCTTCCTTCCCTCGCCAGCACCCGGGAACTGGGGAGACATCTCCCGGCCTTGGGCCTGGCTAGGCCCAAGGAGGGGATGCAGTCTCAGGCCTGGCCAGCTGAGACTAGCCTAGCAGTGGGGGAAGAATGAGCCCTGGGGGTCTTGGGCCCACCCTCAGGTGGGGATGGGGTTCATCCGGGTGCATTTTGGGGTTTCTCCTGTCACTGTTTCTGGTTTCCTTTGTGCACCTTCACCTTTTCTATTTAAACTTTTCCATCACTTCTGCAATCCGTTTGTCAGTCGTCATTTTGCCTGTGGTGGGGAGGGGGCTGCCTCAACCCACTACGCCACCTCTCCAGCCTGTCCAGGTCCCTCTGGATGGATCCCTTCCCTCCAGCTGTCTGCTGCACCACACAGCTTGGTGCCATCAGCAAACTTGCTGAGGGTGCACTCACTGCCACTGCCCATGGCACCCACAAAGATGTTGAACAAGCCTGGTCCCAGGACTGATCCCTGAGGGACTCGATTGTCCCTGGCCTCCCCTGGGACATGGACCCGTGACAGCCACTCTTTGGGTGGGGCCATCAAGCCAGTTCTGTATCCATCTCGTGGTCACCCATCAAACCCATGTGTCACCATGATCTTTAAGGTCCTTTCCAGCCCAAACCCCTCCATGATTCTCTATGATTGTTCCAACTGCAGCTCTCAGATTTCCAGGTTCCTCCCTCCACAGCAGCACTCTCCTGAGAAGATTTGTGCTACTTTCACTGTTCACTTTGAATTAACTGGAAGGAATCTCTCCCTTTGGGGATATTTCACCAGAAAACTTCCATGATGTAACCATATTAATAAATTATTGTGCCATTTTGTAATGTAAAACTATTTCCAGGCTGTTCTGCTGATGATTCCATTAGCTGCATGCTTCATGAGCTGCAATGAATTTTATCCTCACACAATCTTTGGTGATGTAAAACACTCAAAACTAGTTTTTTTCCAGGGGAGCACTGCATGAGGCTGACTAAATGAGCACAGGATGTCAGGGGCTGGAAGGGACCCAAAGAGATCATTGAGTCCAACCCCCCTGTCAGAGCAGGACCACACAGTCTAGCTCAGGTCACACAGGAACACATCCAGACAGGCCTTGAAAGTCTCCAGAGAAGAAGACTCCATAATCTCTCTAGGGAGCCTATTCCAGTGCTCTGGGACCCTTACAGCTAAGAAGTTCCTCCTTGTGTTGAGGTGGAACCTCCTGTGCTGCATCTTACATCCATTGCTCCTTGTCCTATCCCAGGGAGCAAGTGAGCAGAGCCTGTCCCCTCCCTCCTGACCCCCAGCCCTCAGATAGTTATAAATGCTTTGCTTGACTTCACAAAGGCAGCTAGGAGGTATCTAGTTCCTTGAAGACCTTGAATGTCACTGTCCACTGATGGATCCTTCCTCCTTCTGTGTTCCTGGTAATGATATTCTCAACGTTCAGACAGGATTGGAAGATCAGAGAAGAGAAGAGGTGGACTGGTTTCCAGGAGGTCAGAATAGGTTAAATGCTTGGTCTGCACACTGTGATTGAGTTCCTTTAAAGCTGCTAGTGGAAGCAGTGTGCTGGCATCAATGTGACTTTTTATTTGCTGTCCAAGGACTATCCATTACTCAGGTGTCAATTGGCTTTTTATCCCTTTCTTTTTCTTTGTTTTCTGGTTTTCCCTCTTTTTCTTTTTTTTTTCTTTATTATAGTTTTGTTCTCCTTCTCCGACTCCTCCTCCTCCTCCTCCTTCTCCTTCTCCTTCTCCTTCTCCTTCTCCTTCTCCTTCTCCTTCTCCTTCTCCTTCTCCTTCTCCTTCTCCTTCTCCTTCTCCTTCTCCTTCTCCTTCTCCTTCTCCTTCTCCTTCTCCTTCTCCTTCTCCTTCTCCTTCTCCTTCTCCTTCTCCTTCTCCTTCTCCTTCTCCTTCTTCTCCTTCTCCTTCTCCTTCTCCTTCTCCTTCTCCTTCTCCTTCTCCTTCTCCTTCTCCTTCTCCTTCTCCTTCTCCTTCTCCTTCTCCTTCTCCTTCTCCTTCTCCTTCTCCTTCTCCTTCTCCTTCTCCTTCTCCTTCTCCTCCTCCTTCTCCTCCTCCTTCTCCTCCTCCTTCTCCTCCTCCTTCTCCTTCTTCAATGACTCCACCACCTCCCTGGGCAGCACATTCCAATGGACAATCACTCTCTCTGTGTAGAACTTCCTCCTCACCTCCAGCCTAAACCTCCCCTGGTGCAGCTTGAGACTGTGTCCTCTTGTTCTGGTGCTGCTTGCATGGGAGAAGAGACCAACCCCCACCTGGCTACAACCTCCCTTCAGGGAGTTGTAGAGAGCAATAAGCTCACCCCTGAGTCTCCTCCTCTCCAGGCTAAGCAACCCCAGCTTCTCCTTCTCCTCCATTTCTTTTCTTTTTTTGCCCTTTCTTTTTTCCCCTTTTCCTTTTCCCCCTTTCCCCTTTTTTCCTTTTTTTCCTTTTCCTTTTCCTCTTTCCCCTTTTTTCCTTTTTTCCTTTTTCCCTTTTCCCCTTTTTTCCTTTTTTCCTTTTCCTTTTCCTTTTCCTTTTCCTTTTCCTTTTCCTTTTCCTTTTCCTTTTCCTTTTCCTTTTCCTTTTCTCTTTCCCCTTTTCCCCTTTTCCTCTTTCCCCCTTTTTTCCTTTTTCCTTTTTCCCTTTTCCTTTTTCCCTTTCCCTTTCCCTTTTCCTTTTCCTTTTCCTTTTCCTTTTTTCCTTTTTTCCTTTTTTTCCCTTTTTTCTCTTTTTTCTTTTTTTCCTTTTCCTTTTCCTTTTCCTTTTCCTTTTCCTTTTCCTTTTCCTTTTCCTTTTCCTTTTCCTTTTCCTTTTCCTTTTCCTTTTCCTTTTCCTTTTCCTTTTCCTTTTCCTTTTCCTTTTCCTTTTCCTTTTCCTTTTCCTTTTCCTTTTCCTTTTCTTTTTCCTTCCTTGCATTCCCTCTTACACATCTCCCTTTTCTTCTCTCCTTTTCCTTTTCTGCTCACACAAAAACACCTCACAGGAACCAGGCAGGTAAAATTCCACCAGTGTAAATGAAGGGATTTCCCCTGGGTTAAGTCACTGCTGATACGAGATGCCCAAAAGCAGATGCTGAATGCTTCAGGCTGCCCTATGATATTATTTCAATCCTTGCCAGTGCCTCATGGGTAGTGGGCAAACAGTAGAGCTCATGCAGATGCAGTCCATGAAGATTTGGATTCTACCTGGACCTCAGCAAGGCCTTTGACACCGTCCCCACAGCAAACTGCTGGCCAAGCTGTCAGCCCCTGGCTTGGACAGCAGCACTCTGAGCTGGAGTTAGGAACTGGCTGGAGGCTGAGCCCAGAGAGTGGTGGTGAATGGTGCCACAGCCAGCTGGCAGCCAGGCACCAGTGTGTGCCCCAGGGATCAGTGCTGGGCCCCATGCTCTTTAGCATCTTTATTGATGATCTGGATGAGGGCATTGAGTTGATCATCAGTAAATTTGCAGATGACACCAAGCTGGGGGCAGGAGTTGATCTGTTAGATGGTTGGAGACCTCTGCAGAGGGACCTTGCCAAGCTGGACAGATGGGCAGAGTCCAAGGGCAGGAGATTGAACACATCCCAGTGCCGGGTTCTACAAATTGGCCACAACAACCCCATGCAGTGCTACAGGCTGGGGACAGAGTGGCTGAGAGCAGCCATTGTGCCCCTGCACTAAGCACTGGTTAGGCCACAGCTTGAGTCCTGTGTCCAGTTCTGGGCTCCTCAGTATAGGAAGGGTGTTGAGATGCTGGAAGGTGTCCAGAGAAGGGCAACAAGTCTGGGGAGAGGTCTTGAGCACAGCCCTGTGAGGAGAGGCTGAGGGAGCTGGGGTTGCTTAGCCTGGAGAAGAGGAGGCTCAGGGAAACCTTCTTGTTCTCTCCAACTCCCTGAAGGGAGGTTGTAGCCAGGAAGGGGTTGGTCTCTTCTCCCAGGCAGCCAGCACCAGAACAAGAGGACACAGTCTCAAGCTGTGCCAGGGCAGGTTTAGGCTGGAGCTGAGGAGAAAGTTCTTCATAGAAAGAGAGACTGGTCATTGGAATGTGCTGCCCAGGGAGGTGGTGGAGTCACCATCCTGGAGGTGTTTAGGAAGAGACTGGGTGAGGCACTTGGTGCCATGGTTTAGTTGATTAGATGGTGTTGGGTGATAGGTTGGACTTGATGATCTTGAAGGTCTTTTCCAACCTGGTTTATCCTATCCTATCCTATCCTATCCTATCCTATCCTATCCTATCCTATCCTATCCTATCCTATCCTATCCTATCCTATCCTATCCTACCCTACCCTACCCTACCCTACCCTACCCTACCCTACCCTACCCTATTCTATTCTATTCTATTCTATTCTATTCTATTCTATTCTATTCTATTCTATTCTATTCTATTCTATTCTATTCTATTCTATTCTATTCCACTCCATTCTATTCTATTCCACTCCATTCTTTTATTTTCTCTTCTCTTTTCTTTTCCTTTTCTTTTCTTTTTCTTTTCTTTTCCTTTTCTTTTCTTTTCTTTTCTTTTCTTTTCTTTTCTTTTCTTTTCTTTTCTTTTCTTTTCTTTTCTTTTCTTTTCTTTTCTTTTCTTTTCTTTTCTTTTCTTTTCTTTTCTTTTTCTTTTCTTTTCTTTTCTTTTCTTTTCTTTTCTTTTCTTTTCTTTTCTTTTCTTTTCTTTTCTTTTCTTTTCTTTTCTTTTCTTTTCTTCTCTTCTCTTCTCTTCTCTTCTCTTCTCTTCTCTTCTCTTCTCTTCTCTTCTCTTTCTCTTCTCTTTCTCTTCTCTTTTCTTTTCTTTTCTTTTCTTTTCTTTTCTTTTCTTTTCTTTTCTTTTCTTTTCTTTTCTTTTTCTTTTCTTTTCTTTTCTTTTCTTTTCTTTATTTAGGGCAAGGAAGAGAAGAGTGATTTGATTCAGGAATGAGAAGTCCTCGTGAGGCCTGGCACTTTTTGGGCAGTGGGATTCTGCTTGGGCCCAGGGTGGCTGGATCGTGGTGAACACAATTGTGCATCAGAGAAAGGAAGTGTGGCCAGCAGGAGCAGGGAGGTCATTCTCCCCCTGTACACTGCACTGGTTAGGCCACACCTTGAGTACTGTGTCCAGTTCTGGGCCCCTCAGTTTAGGAAGGATGTTGACTTGCTGGAACGTGTCCAGAGAAGGGCAACAAAGCTGGGGAGGGGTTTGGAACACAAGCCCTATGAGGAAAGGCTGAGGGAGCTGGGGTTGCTTAGCCTGGAGAGGAGGAGACTGAGGGGTGACCTTATTGCTCTCTACAACTCCCTGAAGGGAGGTTGTAGCCAGGCAGAGGTTGGCCTCTTCTCCCAGGCACCCAGCACCAGAACAAGAGGACACAGTCTCAGGCTGCGCCAGGGCAGGTTTAGGCTGGATGTTAGGAAGAAGTTCTACACGGAGAGAGTGATTGGCCATTGGAATGGGCTGCCCATGGAGGTGGTGGAGTCACCTTCATTGGAGGTGTTCAGGAGAAGACTTGATGGGGTGCTTGGCTGTATGGTCTAGTTGTTGGGTGGGTTGGATTGTTTGATGGGTTGGACGCGATGATCTTGAAGGTCTCTTCCAACCTGGTGTATTGTATTGTATTGTATTGTATTGTATTGTATTGTATTGTTAATCAGCATCAAGTCCAAAAGTCTCTGTGAGGACTGATGACCCTGTAGGCATCATCTCTTCTGCTATAGTTCATGTCTGATGAAAGAAATGTTGTCCTGCTGTACCCTGTGAGGGGCTCCCATATCATAGACTCGCAGAACACCAGGTTGGAAGGGACCCCAAGGATCATCTAGTCAAACCTTTCAGGGCAAGGCTGTAGTTTCAATGAGCTGGTACAGCAGCCTGTCAAGCTGGGCATTCAAACTGTCTAAGGCAGAGGAATCCACCACCTCCCTTGGGAGTTTGCTCCAGTGTTTAGCAGTTTGAATGGTGAATTTTACTTTTTTCTGGCATCCAGTCCAAATCTCCCTAGTAGCCACTAGTCCCCATTGCCCTTGTCTCTACCATGGCACTCTAGGTAAAAGGAGAGCCTCCCTCCTCCTGGGGCTGCCCTTCAGGGACTTGTGCATGGCTATGAGGTCTCCCTTGAGCCTCCTTTTCTCATTCCAGGAACGGCAGGAATTCAGTGGTGCATTTTGAGATGGATACTCAAACCCAGGGTGACAATCTGTGAGTATCACAGAATCACAGGGTCAACAAGGTTGGAAGAGACCTCAAAGATCATCGAGTCCAACCTGTCACCACAGACCTCATGACTAGACCATGGCTCCAAGTGTCACATCCAATCCCCTCTTGAGCACCTCCAGGGACAGTGACTCAACCACCTCCCCGGGCAGCACATCCCAATGGCGAATCACTCTCTCAGTGAAGAACTTCCTCCTCACCTCCAGCCTAAACCTCCCCTGTTGCAGCTTGAGACTGTGTCCTCTTGTTCTGGTGCTGGTTGCTAGAGAGAAGAGGCCAACCCCTTCCTGTCTATAACCACCTTTCAGGTAGTTGTAGAGAGCAATGAGGTCTCCCCTGAGCCTCCTCTTCTCCAGGCTAAACAGCCCCAGCTCCCTCAGCCTCTCCTCACAGGGCTGTGCTCAAGGCCTCTCCCCAGCCTTGTTGCCCTTCTCTGACACCTTCAAGTGTCTCAATGTCCTTCCTAAACTGAGGGGCCCAAAACTGGACACATGACTCAAGTTGTGGCCTAACCAATGCAGAGTACAGGGGCACAATGACTTCCCTGCTCCTGCTGGCCACACTATTCTTGATGCAGGCCAGGATGCCATTGGCCTTCTTGTCCACCTGGGCACACTTCTGGCTCCTCAGCATGAGAGCACCACTGTGACTGTGTGCAAACAGAGGATGGGGCTGTCACAAGTGTTCTTGTCTGGGCAGAGCTATCAGGATCACCTCTTTATCACTCCACACTCCAGCCACAGACATAGAGACATGTCAGGAAGCAGCTACTCTTTTAATACTCCCTGTTGCTGAAAGGGAAGCTTTTATGAGCAGAGGGAAAAGGACACAGGCCTCATGATTCACCAGCCAGACTAGCTGAGGTAAGGGGTTTGTTTTCCAAAAGGCTAAGTAATTTACTCCTCAGTCTGAGAAAGGGAAGCTCTTGCACAGACAGCATTCTTTCTGAGCAATAATTTAATCCTTCCTCTTTTCCTGGGATGGCTGCTTCCTGGGGAGCATCTCCTGTGAAAGAAATAGCTCATGGTAGCTCCTGTGCCACTATTCCTGCCCATCAAAGTTTGCTCTTAGAATCACGTAAATGTTTTGTTTGGAAGTGCCCTCTGAGATCATCAAGTCCAACAGTCCACCTAAGACCACCATGGCCTTTAAACCACGTCCCCAGAGGGCCATGGCCACACATTTAGAATAGAATAGAATTAACCAGGTGGGAAGAGAACTTTGAGGTCATTGAGTCCCACATATCACCCAACACCATCTGATCAACTAGACCATGGCACCAAGTGCCTCACCCAGTCTCCTCTTAGACACCTCCAGTGAAGGTGACTCCACCACCTCCCTGGGCAGCACATTCCAGTGGCCAATCTCTCTTGCTGGGAAGAACTTCTTCATCACCTCCAGCCTAAACCTGCCCTGGTGCAGCCTGAGACTGTGTCCTCTTGTTCTGGTGCTGGCTGCCTGGGAGAAGAGACCAACCCCCACCCGGCTACAACCTCCCTTCAGGGAGTTGTAGAGAGCAAGAAGGTCTCCCTGAGCCTCCTCTTCTCCAGGCTAAGCAACCCCAGCTCCCTCAGCCTCTCCTCACAGGGCTGTGCTCCAGACCCCTCCACAGCTTTGTTGCCCTTCTCTGGACACCTTCCAGTAACTCAACATCTTTCCTAAACTGACGAGCCCAGAACTGGACACAACACTCAAGGTGTGGCCTAACCAGTGCTGAGCACAGGGCAGAATGACTTCCCTGCTCCTGCTGGCTCCACAATGGGGACTCCACCACCTCCCTGGACAGCCTGTCCCAATCCCTGACCACTCTTGCAGCAAAGAAATTTTTCCTCATCTCCCACCTCATCCTCCTCTGGCACAACTTGAGTCAATTTCCTCTCCTATCACTAGGGAGATGAGACCAACCCCCAACCTGCTTTCAGGGAGCTGTAGAGAGCAATGAGGTGTCCCCTCAGCCTCATCTTCTCCAGGCTCAGTACCCCCAGTTCCCTCAGCTGCTCCTCACCATCCCTGTTCTCCATACCCTGCACCAGCTTTCTTGCCCTTCTCTGGACCTGCTCCAGCAGCACCTAAATTTCTTTCCTGTAGTGAGGGGCCCAAACCTGAACACAGTATTTGAGGTGTAACCTCACCAGTGCCAAGTACAGAGGCTCAGTCACTTCCCTGCTCCTGCTGGCCACACTATTGCTGATCCAGGCCAGGATGCTGGTGGCCTTCTTGGCCACCTGGGCACACACTGCTTCATGTTTAGCTGGCTGCTGACCAACACCCCAAGGTCTTTTTCTGCTGGGCTTCATTCCAGCCACTCTGCCCCAAGCCTGGAGCATTCATGGGGTGGTTGTGTCCCCATGGTGAGTGCTCTGGCAAGGACAGATCTCTGCTTGCCACAACTGCAGTGGAGCTGTGGGTTCACACAGGCTGCTCTCAGCACCTCTCTTGCGGATCCCTTTGCATTGTTGCTGCCATCCAGCAGTCTCCATGGCAATCTGCACTGCAGCACAGCCTCTTAGGCATTGCATTTGGGTAACACAGGTTTGCTTTGCTTTGCCTCCTGCTTTCAAAGACTGCAACTGTTGGGAGGGTGGGGGTGGGGCGGTGGAATTTTTATGTGAGTTTGTTTTGGGGTTTTTTTTTTTTGTTGGTTGTTTGGTTTTTTAATGCAGAAATGATGACATTACCACAGATAATGAGCCCACCATGCTGCCAGATGAATAGTTGGCTAGCTTTCCAGTTGTTCTTTCTGGGCCTAAATCATGCACTAACGATCAAGGGTCTTTTTCCTGCTCCGTTTCCCGAGGTTAGCCTCTAAATGCATGTTAGTAGTGTCACTGGTATAGCATTGGTGTCTGCACTGCTGGATCTACAGACAAAGGAAGGACAATTAGGGTGTGTGCAGCCATGCATGATCATTTCTGGAGCCATTGTACAATATTTATGCTCCTTTCAGCTTCATCTGTTCTGAACTGCGTGTCTCGCTCAGCTGGAGCCCTGCTGAAAGCCTTGGGCAGAGGGTGAGGCTGCTGTTGTGCAGTTTCATTCAGAAGAACAGGAATCCAAATCTTCATGGACTGCATCTGCATGAGCTCTACTGTTTGCCCACTACCCATGAGGCACTGGCAAGGATTGAAATAATATCATAGGGCAGCCTGAAGCATTCAGCATCTGCTTTTGGGCATCTCGTATCAGCAGTGACTTAACCCAGGGGAAATCCCTTCATTTACACTGGTGGAATTTTACCTGCCTGGTTCCTGTGAGGTGTTTTTGTGTGAGCAGAAAAGGAAAAGGAGAGAAGAAAAGGGAGATGTGTAAGAGGGAATGCAAGGAAGGAAAAAGAAAAGGAAAAGGAAAAGGAAAAGGAAAAGGAAAAGGAAAAGGAAAAGGAAAAGGAAAAGGAAAAGGAAAAGGAAAAGGAAAAGGAAAAGGAAAAGGAAAAGGAAAAGGAAAAGGAAAAGGAAAAGGAAAAGGAAAAGGAAAAGGAAAAGGAAAAGGAAAAGGAAAAAAAAAAAAAAGAGAAAAAAAGGGAAAAAAAAGGAAAAAAGGAAAAAAGGAAAAGGAAAAGGAAAAGGAAAAGGGAAAGGGAAAGGGAAAAAGGAAAAGGGAAAAAGGAAAAAGGAAAAAAGGGGGAAAGAGGAAAAGGGGAAAAGGGGAAGAGAAAAGGAAAAGGAAAAGGAAAAGGAAAAGGAAAAGGAAAAGGAAAAGGAAAAGGAAAAGGAAAAGGAAAAGGAAAAGGAAAAAAGGAAAAAAAAGGAAAAGGGAAAAAGGAAAAAAGGAAAAAAGGGGAAAGAGGAAAAGGAAAAGGAAAAAAAGGAAAAAAGGGGAAAGGGGGAAAAGGAAAAGGGGAAAAAAGAAAGGGCAAAAAAAGAAAAGAAATGGAGGAGAAGGAGAAGCTGGGGTTGCTTAGCCTGGAGAGGAGGAGACTCAGGGGTGAGCTTATTGCTCTCTACAACTCCCTGAAGGGAGGTTGTAGCCAGGTGGGGGTTGGTCTCTTCTCCCATGCAAGCAGCACCAGAACAAGAGGACACAGTCTCAAGCTGCACCAGGGGAGGTTTAGGCTGGAGGTGAGGAGGAAGTTCTACACAGAGAGAGTGATTGTCCATTGGAATGTGCTGCCCAGGGAGGTGGTGGAGTCATTGAAGAAGGAGAAGGAGGAGGAGAAGGAGGGGAGAAGGAGGAGGAGAAGGAGGAGGAGAAGGAGAAGGAGAAGGAGAAGGAGAAGGAGAAGGAGAAGGAGAAGGAGAAGGAGAAGGAGAAGGAGAAGGAGAAGGAGAAGGAGAAGGAGAAGGAGAAGGAGAAGGAGAAGGAGAAGGAGAAGGAGAAGGAGAAGGAGAAGGAGAAGGGAGAAGGAGAAGGAGAAGGAGAGAAGGAGAAGGAGAAGGAGAAGGAGAAGGAGAAGGAGAAGGAGAAGGAGAAGGAGAAGGAGAAGGAGAAGGAGAAGGAGAAGGAGAAGGAGAAGGAGAAGGAGAAGGAGAAGGAGAAGGAGAAGAGAAATCAAGACAAAGAATAATAAAGAAAAAAGGAAAATCAAAACAAACTATAATAAAGAAAAAAAAAAAAAAAGAGGGAAAACCAGAAAACAAAGAAAAAGAAAGGGATAAAAAGCCAATTGACACCTGAGTAATGGATAGTCCTTGGACAGCAAATAAAAAGTCACATTGATGCCAGCACACTGCTTCCACTAGCAGCTTTAAAGGAACTCAATCACAGTGTGCAGACCAAGCATTTAACCTATTCTGACCTCCTGGAAACCAGTCCACCTCTTCTCTTCTCTGATCTTCCAATCCTGTCTGAACGTTGAGAATATCATTACCAGGAACACAGAAGGAGGAAGGATCCATCAGTGGACAGTGACATTCAAGGTCTTCAAGGAACTAGATACCTCCTAGCTGCCTTTGTGAAGTCAAACAAAGCATTTATAACTATCTGAGGGCTGGGGGTCAGGAGGGAGGGGACAGGCTCTGCTCACTTGCTCCCTGGGATAGGACAAGGAGCAATGGATGTAAGATGCAGCACAGGAGGTTCCACCTCAACACAAGGAGGAACTTCTTAGCTGTAAGGGTCCCAGAGCACTGGAATAGGCTCCCTAGAGAGATTATGGAGTCTTCTTCTCTGGAGACTTTCAAGGCCTGTCTGGATGTGTTCCTGTGTGACCTGAGCTAGACTGTGTGGTCCTGCTCTGACAGGGGGGTTGGACTCCATGATCTCTTTGGGTCCCTTCCAGCCCCTGACATCCTGTGCTCATTTAGTCAGCCTCATGCAGTGCTCCCCTGGAAAAAAACTAGTTTTGAGTGTTTTACATCACCAAAGATTGTGTGAGGATAAAATTCATTGCAGCTCATGAAGCATGCAGCTAATGGAATCATCAGCAGAACAGCCTGGAAATAGTTTTACATTACAAAATGGCACAATAATTTATTAATATGGTTACATCATGGAAGTTTTCTGGTGAAATATCCCCAAAGGGAGAGATTCCTTCCAGTTAATTCAAAGTGAACAGTGAAAGTAGCACAAATCTTCTCAGGAGAGTGCTGCTGTGGAGGGAGGAACCTGGAAATCTGAGAGCTGCAGTTGGAACAATCATAGAGAATCATGGAGGGGTTTGGGCTGGAAAGGACCTTAAAGATCATGGTGACACATGGGTTTGATGGGTGACCACGAGATGGATACAGAACTGGCTTGATGGCCCCACCCAAAGAGTGGCTGTCAACGGGTCCATGTCCCAGGGGAGGCCAGGGACAATCAGAGTCCCTCAGGGATCAGTCCTGGGACCAGGCTTGTTCAACATCTTTGTGGGTGCCATGGGCAGTGGCAGTGAGTGCACCCTCAGCAAGTTTGCTGATGGCACCAAGCTGTGTGGTGCAGCAGACAGCTGGAGGGAAGGGATCCATCCAGAGGGACCTGGACAGGCTGGAGAGGTGGCGTAGTGGGTTGAGGCAGCCCCCTCCCCACCACAGGCAAAATGACGACTGACAAACGGATTGCAGAAGTGATGGAAAAGTTTAAATAGAAAAGGTGAAGGTGCACAAAGGAACCAGAAACAGTGACAGGAGAAACCCCAAAATGCACCCAGATGAACCCCATCCCCACCTGAGGGTGGGCCCAAGACCCCCAGGGCTCATTCTTCCCCCCCCACTGCTAGGCTAGTCTCAGCTGGCCAGGCCTGAGACTGCCCATCCCCCTGGCCTTGGGCCCAGCCAGGCCCAAGGCCGGGAGATGTCTCCCCCAGTTCCCGGGTGCTGGCGAGGGAAGGAAGAGCAAGAGGCGGACCCCACGCAAGATCTCATAGCGGTGCAGGGGGTGGTAGGAGATACCTGGTTCCTGTGTCCACCCACTGGGCTGGACTGCTGGACACAGGAAGTGCACCATGCAGAATAAGGGCACCCAGCCCAAACCACCACAGGTGGGCACAAGCCAACCTCAGGAGCTTCAACAAGACCAAGGGCAGGGTCCTGCATCTGGGTCGAGGCAACCCCAGGCACAAATCCAGGCTGGGCAGGGACTGGCTGGAGAGCAGCCCTGAGGAGAGAGACTTGGGGGTGCTGGGGGAGGAGAAGCTCAACAGGAGCTCTCAGTGTGCACTTGCAGCCCGGAAAGCCAATCAGAGCCTGGGCTGCAGCAGGAGAAGTGTGGCCAGCAGGGCAAGGGAGGGGATTCTCCCCTCTGCTCAGCCCTGCTGAGACCCCACCTGGAGTACTGCCTCCAGTTCTGCAGCCCCTATTACAGGAGGGATCTGGAGGTGCTGGAAGGTGTCCAGAGAAGGGCCACGAGGAGGAGCAGAGGGCTGGAGCACCTCTGCTGTGAGGACAGACTGAAGGAGTTGGGGCTGTTCAGTCTGGAGAAGAGAAGGCTCTGAGGTGACCTCATTGTGGCCTTCCAGGATCTGAAGAGGGCTACAAGAAGGCTGGGGAGGGACTGCTCAGGTTCTCAGGTAGTGCTAGGACTAGGGGGAATGGAATGAAGCTGGAGGTGGGGAGATTGAGGCTGGAGGTGAGAAGGAAGTTCTTCCCCATGAGAGTGGTGAAGCCCTGGAATGGGTTGTCCAGGGAGGTGGTTGAGGCCCTGTCCCTGGAGGTGTTTAAGCCCAGGCTGGATGAGGCTCTGGCCAGCCTGATCTAGTGTAGGGTGTCCCTGCCCATGGCAGGGGGGTTGGAACTGCATGATCCTTGTGGTCCCTTCCAATGCTGACTGATACTATGATGATACTATGATCTAGTACCAACCTCCCTGCCATGGGCAGGGACACCTATCACTAGACCAGACAGCTCAAGTCCAACCCATAGCACAGGACAATGTCAGTAACTCAAAGGCACTGCAAAGTAATTCTAAAACTTGGTCTAACTGGTGTACCTGTCCCAACAAATGAAGATGGGGACAGAGGGCAGGAACTGTACCTCTAACCAGCACCTCATCTGTAGCAGGCCCTGACACACTAAGCAGTTCAAGGCTTTGTTGGACTCAGAGAGTGCTTTTGCAGCAACATTTTAGTACAACCAATTGAGTACCAAAACAGCCTCTCCCCATGACACAAATTCAGAACAGCTTCTAGAAGCCTTTTTCCTTAATACACTTCTAACAGCCTATCTAAGCCTACACCTATCTATTAGGTGTAGCCTTACACCTACACCTACACCTACCTATTACTACACTTATCTTAGAAAGAGTATTAATTTCCAAGCAACTCTCAAGTATTTAAAAGCAGTGTTATAAATGCTTAAATTCCATCCTTCACTAATCTTTAGAAGAGCTATGAGGGTTAGCGAGTGGACACCTTCTCTACACCTATCAGAGGTGCATCGTGTTCAACACACCACTGTTCAAAATCCACTATCATAGAGTCACAGAACTGTCAGGGTTGGAAGGGACCTCAAGGATCAGCCAGTTCCAACCCCTGCCATGGGCAGGGACACCTCACACTACAGCAGGTTGCTCACAGCCACATCCAGCTTGGCCTTAAAACCCTCCACGGATGAGGCTTCCACCACCTCCCTGGGCAGCCTGTGCCAGGCTCTCACCACCCTCATGGGGAACAACTTCTTCCTGACATCCAATCTGAATCTGCTCACTTCTAGTTTTGTTCCATCCCTCCCAGTCCTATCATTACCTGACACCCTAAAAAGTCTCTCCCCAGCTTTCTTGTAGCCCCCTTCAGATACTGGAAGGCCATAACTAGGTCACCTCAGAACCTTCTCCAGACTGAACAGCCCCATCTCCCTCACGCTGTCCTCATAGCAGAGCAGCTCCAGTCCTCTGCTCATCCTCGTGGCCCTTCTCTGGACACCTTCCAGCACCTCCAGATCCTTCCTGTACTAGGGGCTCCAGAACTGGACCCAGTGCTCCAGGTGGGGTCTCACCAGAGCTGAGTAGAGGGGGAGAAATCCCAAATACAACACGGATCATTGCCAACAAATGTCTCCTGTTCCTGGATTCATAACCCAGTCTCTAAATGACAGCAAGTGGCATATCCATACGTTTAAAAAAAGCCCCTAAGTGACTCAGTTTTGTCTGAAAGGCAGTCTTAGAAGGAAATTTTACAGCCATGAGTTCCCACCTGAGGTTTAGCTCTGGATAACCTGTAAAGAGTTAATCACAGAATCACAGACTGCATCTGGTTGGAAGACACCCTCAAAGGTCGTCTTCTCCAACCCCTTGCAGTCGGCAGGGACATCACCAGCTAGATCAGGTTGCTCAAGGCCCTATCAAATTTTACCCTGAATGTCTCTAGGGATGTGGCTTCAACCACATCTCTGGGCAACCTGTTCCAGTGTTTCACCGCCCTCATTGTGCAGAACTTCCTCCTGATGTCTAATCTAAATCTACCCTGCGCCACTTTCACACCATTACCTCTCGTCCTGTCACTCCCAGCCCCTGTGAAAAGTCCTCCCCCAGCTCTCCTGTAGCCTGCTTCAGGTCCTGGAAGGCTGCTTTGAGGTCTCCCTGGAGCCTTCTCTTCTCCAGGATGAACAGCCCCACCTCTTTCATCCTGACTCCATGGGGGAGGTGCTCCAGCTCTCTGATAATCTTTGTGGCCTTCCTCTGGACTGTCTCCAGCAGGTCCATGTGTCTCTTGTGTTGGGGGCCTCAGAGATGGACACAGTACTCTTGGTAAGGTTTCCCCAGAGCAGAGCAGAGGGGCAGGATCCCCTCTCTCCATCTCTGGCCACGCTGCTTTGGATGCAGCCCAGGCTGCCCTTGGCCTTCTGTGCTGCCAGTGCCCATTGCTGGCTCCTGTGCATCTTCTCCCCACCACAACCCCCAGGTCCATCTCAGCAGGGCTGCTCTCAATCTCATCATCCCCCAGCCTGGACTGATACTGAAGACTGAATCATCAAGAGACAGAGTCAGAGTCCCAGGAGCACCTCAGCTTCCATAGCCTAAATGAGACACCACTACAGCACCCCTGTACAGTGCAGTGGATAATGCTACACCCATTCTTTACACAAAGGAGCATTGTTCTCCCCAGGTACAGGATAAGGAACATAAATAACTAACTTACATATTTCAAACCCACCCCAGGAATTTGCAGTCCTATTGAGGAGCTGATCTGAAAAAGGCAGGAAAGGAGACTGAGCCCAGATGTCTGACACCACCTGAGCTGTCAACTTCTGCTTGCACAGTGTGCAGAGAAAGCACACACTTATCTAAAAGTTAAGTCAAGTAGCTACAACCTTTACCAAGGTTAAGAAAGCCAAGGGCTGGGTGCTACACTTGGGTCACACAGACCCCATGCAGTGTTACAGACCTGGGGATGACTGGTTGGAAAAGTGCCCAGCAGAAAAGGACCTGGGGGTGCTGGTTGGCAGCTGGGTGATAAGGCAGAGTGTGTCCAGGTGGCCAAGGAGGCCTCCAGCATCCTGGCCACTTGGGTCAGCAATAGTGTGGCCTGCAGGACCAGGGCAGTGATTGTCCCTCTGTACTCAGCACTGTTGAGGACACAACTTGAGTGCAGTTTTGAGTCCCACACTACAAAAAGGACATTGAGGGCATAGAGAAGGACAACAAGCTGGGGTTGCTTAGCCTGGAGAAGAGGAGGCTCAGGGAGACCTTCTTGCTCTCTACAACTCCCTGAAGGGAGGTTGCAGCCAGGTGGGGGTTGGTCTCTTCTCCCAGGCAACCAGCTGAACCTCCTCTGAACCTCCTCTGCTCCAGGCTAAGCTGGTTAGATCTCCAAAACCAAAATGAACACCTGAAGCTGCAGAAGGGAATCTCTGATCTTTCACTTTGTTCTTATGAAGAAAAGAAGATTTCTTTCACATCAGTAACCTTTGTTTGGGCAGGAGGCAAAGCTTTCTTTGCCAAGTACAAGGTCATCCAAGCCATTATCACCTTGTGCTTCCTGTCAAGTTCTCACCATGGACTGCTTTCACCAACACAACAAACCAAATATTTTTTTCTAAGAGAAAAGAAAATAAAGAAGAAAAGGGGAAAAATTAAAACAAAGGGAAGAAATGGCTTCCAATGGTAGCTTAGGAAACAGAGCTTTCTGTGATCCACACACTGATTTTAGATTTGGTTTTGGTTTTGGTTCTCTTTTTTCCCCTCAGGAGAAAGGAGAAGAATCAAGATGAACTGCAAGTGATGTGCTTCATTCACGTTGCTAATGCTTGAGACTTAACACAAGGCTTTATCTAAGCCAATGCGACTGTGGAGAGCAAAACAAACCCCAAAAACCTGGAAAAGAGTCGTAGAGAAAGATCATCATCCCATTTACTGTGGCCAGCAGGAGCAGGGAAATCATTGTGCCCCTCTACGGTGCATTGGTTAGGCCACACCTGAAGTCCTGTGTCCAGTTCTGGGCCCCTCAGTTTAGGAAAGATGTTGAGATGCTGGAAGGTGTCCAGAGAAGGGCAACAAGGCTGGGAAGGGGTTTGGAACACAGCCCTGTGAGGAGAGGCTGAGGGAGCTGGGGTTGCTTAGCCTGGAGAAGAGGAGGCTCAGGGGAGACCTTATTGCTCTCTACAACTATCTGAAGGGAGGTTGTAGCCAGGAGGGGGTTGGTCTCTTCTCTCTAGCAACCAGCACCAGAACAAGAGGACACAGTCTCAAGCTGTGCCAGGGGAAGTTTAGGCTGGAGGTGAGGAGAAAGTTCTTCCCAGAAAGAGTAACTGGCCATTGGAATGTGCTGCCCAGGGAGGTGGTGGAGTCACCATCCCTGAAGGTGTTCACAAAAGGCTTGGATGTGGCCCTTGGAGCCATGGTTTAGTTGTCAGGGGGTGTTAGGTATTAGGTCATAGGTTGGACTTGATGATCTCTGAGCTCTCTTCCAACCTGATTGGTTCTATGATTCCATGAATGATTTGCTACCATCCTTCAAAGCTTCCCTTCCTCTCTAACAAAAGAGCATAGAAAGGCTTTTCAGGTGCATGATTGAAAGCACTTGCAGTAGCTTTTTGCTTTGATCTGCCCTGTAAAAGAGCCTCCCTCACTGGGCAGGAGCAGAAGCCACTGGTCCCCCCCAGAAGGACTGTTTGAGTCGGACATCGCACACGATGCCAGCATGAAGTGAAACTTCTGCACTGATGACTGACACCAACTATTATCCAATTGTCCTGAGGTGAGTGGCTAACAGATGAAATTATAGCACTGCTGGATGTCTGCCCTGTGTGGTGCCATCTATTTATTCCTTTGTTTCCATTGAGGCAGTGCAGCTATTGCCGAGGAGGGAGAAGACTTTGAGTTGGAGTGCCAGAGGCTAAAGAGATTTTTGCCTCAGGTTAAAATACAGGAATTATTTAAGACCTAAAAAGTATTGTAAATTTAATAACACTCATGAATAAATTACAGCAGCCTAATTAAAAAATAATAAAATGCCAGGTTCAGGAAGAAAAGGCTGACTGCAGGAAGTCTGCTGGTCATGTGGAACTGTTTCATAGAAACAGAGAATTGTCAGGGTTGGAAGGGACCTCGAGGCTCAGCCAGTCCCAACCCCCTGCCATGGGCAGGGACACCTCACACTACAGCAGGTTGCTCACAGCCACATCCAGCCTGGCTGCAAAAACCTCCAGGCATGAGGCTTCCACCACCTCCCTGGGCAACCTGGTTTAATTCTTCCCATCCCAGTGCCCACCTTAGAGATGATATCTAGACCTTGAGCCTTGTTGCAGTTTGGGCTGGGTGCCCTCTGCTACATGAGGTGCTTCCTGTGTCCAGAGGTCCAGCCCAGTGGGTGGGCACAGGAAACTAGGGGAGGGGTCTGTCTTCAACCCTTTGCAGTCCTGTGTCCAGTTCTTCAATTTAAGAAGGATATTGAGATACTTGAATGCATCCAGAGAAGGGCAACAAGGCTGGGGAGGGGTCTGGAGCACAGCCCTGTGAGGAGAGGCTGAGGGAGCTGGGGTTGCTTAGCCTGCAGAAGAGGAGGCTCAGGGGAGACTTTCTTGTTCTCTCCAACTCCCTGAAGGGAGGTTGTAGCCAGGTGGGGGTTGGTCTCTTCTCCCAGACATCCAGCACCAGAACAGGAGGACACAGTCTCAAGCTGCACCAAGGGAGGTTTAGGCTGGAGGTGAGGAGAAAGTTCTTCCCAGCAAGAGAGATTGGCCATTGGGATGTGCTGCCCAGGGAGGTGGTGGAGTCACCAACCCTGGAGGTGTTCAAGAGGGGATTGGACGTGGCACTTGGAGCCATGGTTGAGTTGTCATGAGTTGTTGAGTGACAGGTTGGACTTGATGATCTCTGAGGTCCTTTCCACCCTTATTGTTTCTATGATTCTCTACAGTTTAATTCTTTTTGGGGGGTGTTGTGCTAACATGGTGACTTTCTTTTGCATCTTCTTCCTCCATGAAATGCCACAGTTCTCTAGCTCAGCCTGGCTTAGGTGCATATCATATGCAGTCAGCTGCAACCACAAACAAGGAGTAGCAAACAAAAACCCCTCAGGACTGTCTTCTGTTTCCCAGTATCTTCCTCCCTGAATGCCCACAGATGCCATTCTGGGCATATGCTCCTGTTGTCTCATGCAACTGCTTCTCCATTAATCATAGTTATCTTCTCCACACTCTCTTTCTGACTTCAGCTCTTCTAGATGCCTGTTTATGCTGTCTTGCTGGGACACAGAGCTTCAGTCTGTGTTGGGGTTCATTAATCAGAATCCTTTACAACTCTGGCAATAATTGCAAAATGATCTACTGGTGATCACACAGCATGAAGAAGTCCAGCTCTTTGGTACCTGAAATCCAGAGCATCGTGGTTCAGGATGAGGGAGGTGATTCTGCCCCTCTGCTCTGCCCTAGTGACCTCACCTGAAGTCCAGCATCCAGCTCTGGAGCCCCCAGCACAAGAAGGACATGGAACTGTTGGAGAGGGTTCAGAGGTGGCCATGGAGATGATCAGAGGGCTGGAGAACTTCCCCTGTGAACTCAGGCTGAGAGACTTGGGGTTGTTTAGCCTGGAGAAGAGAATGAAGCCTTCCAGCTCTTGGAGGGGACTATAGGAGAGCTGGGGAGGGACTTTTTATAAGGACTGGGAGTAATAGGATGGGGAGCAATGGATTTCAGCTGGGAGAGGGAAGATTAGGAAGACATTCTTTCCAGTAAGGGTGGTGAGACACTGGAAGTGCCTAGTGAGGTCATGGAGGTCCCTTCCTGGAGGTGTTCAAAGCCAGGTTGGATAGAACCTTGATCAACCTGGACTGGTGGGGGAGCTGTCCCAGCCCATGGCAGGGGCTTGGAACTGGATGATCTTTGAGGGCCCTTGCAACATAAGTCACTCTATGATCCTATGAAACTATGTTTGGTCATTTCCTAAACCCACCTCTTACATTACCTCACAGTTTCTTTGCCCTCTCTCATTTATTCCTCATGTATCTGCCATTTACTTGCAGTCTGCCACCACACTAGCTCCATATTCCTGCCCAGCTAATAAAGCTCTCATCCTTGAAGGCACTCACAAACCAGCTGTGAACCAGCTGCATTCGCTGCTCCTTTCACAATGGCAGTGAGCACCCAGTAGCAGCTAGAACATCACCTTCCTCCCTCCATGCACTTGGCCCAGTCTTAGAAGCAGAATCATATTGTCCTTCACAAGTAAATAGCTTTTCCTATCCATTGTTGCAGCTGAAGTGGCTCAATTCAGACTTCAATTAATCCACAACCAAATGCTGATAAAGGCAGAGCAGAAATGTTAGTGATGACACTCCAGGGTTTTCCATTCCAGCATGCAAGTGGTTTCATAGACTCATAGAAAACTGGATTGGAAGAGGCATCAAGGATAGATGTAAAACTTCATGGCCTTTTGATTTTGTGTGCTGACATGGTATGTGGGTTTAGAATCATAGAATTGTCAGGGTTGGAAGGGACCTCTGCAGATCACCCAGTCCAACCCCCCTGCTGACGCAAAGGAAAGTCAGAGATTAGCTCGTTGTGTCCGATGTGTATTGGACAAATTAGTAGTATTACCAAGGTTGGAAGAGACCTCGAAGATCATTGAGTCCAACCTGTCACCACTGACCTCATGACTAGACCATGGCACCAAGTGCCACATCCAGTCCCCTCTTGAACGCCTCCAGGGACGGTGACTCCACCACCTCCCTGGGCAGCACATTCCAATGGCGAATCACTCTCTTTGGTGAAGAACTTTCTCCTCACCTCCAGCCTAAACCTCCCCTGGTGCAGCTTGAGACTGTGTCCCTTGTTCTGGTGCTGGCTGCCAGGAGAAAGAGGCCAACCCCTTCCTGGCTACAACCACCTTTCAGGTAGCTGGAGAGAGCAATGAGGTCGCCCTTGAGCCTCCTCTTCTCCAGGCTAAACAACCCCAGCTCCCTCAGCCTCTCCTCACAGGGCTGTGCTCAAGGCCTCTCCCCAGCCTTGTTGCCCTTCTCTGGACACCTTCAAGTGTCTCAATGTCCTTCTTAAACTGAGGGGCCCAGAACTGGACACAGGACTCAAGGTGTGGCCTAACCAAAGCAGAGTACAGGGGCAGAATGACCTCCCTGCTCCTGCTGGCCACACTCTTCCTGATGCAGGCCAGGATGCCATTGGCCTTCTTGGCCACCTGGGCACACTGCAGGCTCATGTTCAGCCTACCATCGACCAGTACCCCCAGGTCCCTCTCTGCCTGGCTGCTCTCCAGCCACTCTGCCCCCAGCCTGTAGCACTGCCTGGGGTTGCTGTGGCCAATGTGCAGGATCACCCATAGCAGCTTGCCCAGGATGACAATGCTCAGGTAGGTTTGGAATCTCTGCAGAGAAGGAGACTCCGCAACCTCTCTGGGCAGCCTGCTCCAGGGGTCCAGCACCTTCACAGCAAAGTTTGTCTCCATCTTCAGATGGAACCACCTGGGCTCCAGTTTGTGCCCATTGCCCCTTGTCCTGGGCACCACTGAAAAGAGTCTGGCCCCATCCCCTTGCCCCCCACTCTTTAGCTATTGCTGAGCATTGAGAAGATCCCCTCTGGGGCTGCTCTAGTGTGTCTCCCTGATGTCCCATGCCTTGGTCCATCATTTCTCTGAAACAACTGCAGCCTTCCAACCTGTAGATGCACTGCCCAGCTGGCCCATGATTTTTTGGATGGCTTTCTTTCCCTCCTTTCATTTCTGAGAGGCAGAGATGGATGGCTGACAGGCAGCCAGCTATAAATTATTAATTACCATACCCATGTTTTGCCCAGTCTCTGGCACTGAGGAAACTGTTATTGGAAGCTTTGGATGTGAGCAATCGTAACTGTAATACTGTGACACTGTGATACATGGAAGAAAATAATGTGGTCCCAAAAGCCTGGTGTGCTGTGAGGTTTACAGGTCTGACATGCTGCAGACTCTTTACAAGCAGCCTGTGAAATGTTAGTTTATCCTCCTTTTGAAGTTCATTACATCTAAAAAAAGATAGGGGTGATGATGTCAGGTAATTGAGGCAGGCAGAGTAATAGCTCACATTAGTCTGGGAGAAGATGCTTCTACCACTAAAGTGCACCTGCTCCCCTTGGGAATTGCTGGGTGCAGCTGGGGAAAGGGGAACCAGCACTGAAGACAGTATCAAGGGACTCAGAGTCACCAGTTTTGGATCAAAGGGTGAAAGATTAATTTAATTGGAACCGTTTTCCAAATTTAAAGCATTGTATGACTGTGCTGTGCTGGCTTGGGAGAATATAAGGCAATCATAGAATCAGAGAATCAATAAGGTTGGAAAAGACCTCAGAGATTATCAAGTCCAACCTGTCACCCAACACCTCATGACTAACTAAACCATGGCTCCAAGTGCCACATCCAATCCCCTTTCTGAACACCTCCAGGGATGGTGACTCCACCACCTCCCTGGGCAGCACATCCCAATGGCAAATGACTCTCTCTGGGAAGAACTTCTTTCCTAAGATCAAACCTAAACTTCCCCCTGGCACAGCCTGAGACTGTGTCATCTTGTTCTGGTGCTGGCTGCTAGAGAGAAGAGATGAAGCCCTTCCTGGCTACAACCACCCTTCAGTTAGTTGGAGAGAGCAATGAGGTCTCCCCTGAGCCTCCTCTTCTCCAGGCTAAGCAACCCCAGCTCCCTCAGCCTCTCCTCACAGGGCTGTGCTCAAGGCCTCTCCCCCAGCCTTGTTGCCCTTCTCTGGACACCTTCAAGTGTCTCGATGTCCTTCTTAAACTGAGGGGCCCAGAACTGGACACAGGACTCAAGGTGTGGCCTAACCAATGCAGAGTACAGGGCAGAATGACTTCCCTGCTCCTGCTGGCCACACTGTTCCTAATGCAGGCCTGGATGCCATTGGCCTTCTTGTCCACCTGGGCACACTGCTGGCTCATGTTTAGGCAGCTGTCAATCAGCACCCCCAGGTCCATCTCTGTTTGGCAGCTCTCAGCCACTCTGACCCCAGCCTGTAGCTCTGCATGGGTTGTTGTGGCCAAAGTGCAGCACCTGGCACTTGGACTTGTTGAATGCCATCCTGTTGGCCTCTGCCCATCTGTCCAGCCGATCGAGGTCCCTCTGCAGAGCCCTTCAGCCCTCTAACTGATCAACATCTGCTCCCATCTTGGTGTCATCTGCAAACTTGCTGATGACTGTCTCAATCCCGTCATCCAGATCATCAGTGAAGACATTGAAGAGGATGGGGCCCAGCACTGATCCCTGGGGCACACCACTGGTGCCTGGCCTCCAGCTGGAGGTGGCACCATTCACCACCACTCTCTGGGCTCAGCCTCCAGCCAGTTCCTAACCCAGCTCAGAGTGCTGCTGTCCAAGCCAGGGGCTGACAGCTTGGCCAGGAGTTTGCTGTGGGGGACAGTATCAAATGCCTTGCTGAAGTCCAGGCAGACCACATCCACAGCCTGCCCCACATGCAGCAGGCAGTCACCTGATCATAGCAGGAGATCAGGTTGGAGAGGCAGGACCTGCCCTTCCTAAATCCATGCTGGCTGGACCTGAGCCCTTGGCCATCCTGCAGGTGCGCAGTTATTGCTGCCAGGATGATCTGCTCCATCATTTTCCCTGGCACTGAGGTCAGGCTGCCAGGCCTGGAGCTTCCAGGTTCCTCCATCCGACCCTTCTTGTGGATGGGATCACACTGGCCAGTTTCTATATCAAACCATCAAACCCTTTTCTCTTCAATGGATTCACCAAGGTGTTTTGGGGTATCAGATCAGAAAGAGACTCAGAGAGCTTTCAAATAAACATAGTTGTAAGGTCTTTTCTCACACAGAAGCTCCTGTGTCATCTTAGGATAATGCTCTGACTTGCCAGCCATGTCTAGGAATTACTTTTTCTGCATGACGTTGCATTTCATTGTATGATACATCCCAGCTGGGGACAAAAATATGTTTAAATGTATTATTCAATATTTATTATGGCTATTAATACTTGGAGATTCAATAAATAATTCTGCTTTGCATCTAATTAGCTTGTGTTCTGCATAAGAGGATTCAGTGAATTCATGGCAGAGGATACCATGAGCATGGGCTGGGTGTGTGGTAGCTTTTCTAGCTTTTGATAAACTCTTGCAGTCTGCATAAGGGAACATAGAGAGCTGCCAAACAGAGAGGGACCTGGGGGTACTGGTTGACAGTTGGCTGAACATGAGCCAGCAGTGTGCCCAGGCGGCCAAGAAGGCCAATGGCATCCTGGCCTGCATCAGGAAGAGTGTGGCCAGCAGGAGCAGGGAAGTCATTCTGCCCTGTGCTCAGCACTGGTTAGGCCACACCTTGAGTCCTGTGTCCAGTTCTGGGCCCCTCAGTTTAGGAAAGATGTTGAGATGCTGGAAGGTGTCCAGAGAAGGGCAACAAGGCTGGGGAGGGTCTGGAGCACAGCCCTGTGAGGAGAGGCTGAGGGAGCTGGGGTTGTTTAGCCTCCAGAAGAGGAGGCTCAGGGAGACCTCATTGTTCTCTCCAACTCCCTGAAGGGAGGTTGTAGCCAGGTGGGGGTTGGTCTCTTCTCCCAGGCAACCAGCACCAGAACAAGAGGACACAGTCTCAAGCTGCACCAGGGGAAGTTTAGGCTGGAGGTGAGGAGAAAGTTCTTCACTGAGAGAGTGATTCGTCATTGGAATGTGCTGCCCGGTAAGGTGGTGGAGTCACTGTCCCTGGAGGTGTTCAAGAGGGGACTGGATGTGGCACTTGGTGCCATGGTTTATCTGATCAGATGGTGTTGGGTGATAGGTTGGACTTGATGTTCTCAAAGGTCTCTTCCAACCTGGTTAATTCTGCATTCTGTATTCTGTATCTTGAGAGCTGGAAGGCTTGGAGGATTCAGCTGGTTTGGGGATGTACCTGAATTAAGAGTAGTTAAAGACATCTTCAGTCCACAAACCTTGGGAAGCTCTCCTATCATTCATGGTATCATCCAGGCACATACATTTCCTTATCTGAGTTTTACAGATAGGGAGGATAAAGGATGGGACTTTGCAGTCAGCCAAGCATCCTCAATTCCCATGCATTCCAAGGGGGAAGAATGCAGAACTGAGCTTGAGGAATCAAAGTTTTAAAAGACCTCCAGGCTGGATATTCATTTTTTTTCTATGTGTTTATGGCCTCCTATTTATGAGGCACTTTGGGGATTCTGTCCCCAGTTGTTGGTAGTAAACCACTTTTAGTGTATCTCATTTAAAGGATTTGCCTACAGGAATGTGTCCAGCTTTTAATAAAGGAAAGACTGAAGTTGGGTTTCTCAGCTGCTTCCTATGCTCCTAACTTGCTGGAACGTGTCCAGAGAAGGGCAATGAAGTTGGTGAGGGGTTTGGAACACAAGCCCTATGAGGAGAGGCTGAGGGAGCTGGGGTTGCTTAGCCTGGAGAAGAGGAGACTCAGGGGTGACCTCATTGCTCTCTACAACTACCTGAAGGGAGGTTGTAGCCAGGTGGGGGTTGGTCTCTTCTCCCAGGCAGCCAGCACCAGAACAAGAGGACACAGTCTCAGGCTGTGCCAGGGAAGGTTTAGGCTGGATGTTAGGAAGAAGTTCTATACAGAGAGAGTGATTGCCCATTGGAATGGGCTGCCCAGGAAGGTGGTGGAGTCACCATCACTGGAGGTGTTCAGGAGGAGACTTGATGGGGTGCTTGGTGCCATGGGTTAGTTGTATATGGGGTTTTGGATTCATTGATAGGATGGACGCGATGATCTTGAAGGTCTCTTCCAACCTGGTTAATTCTATTCTATTCTATTCTATTCTATTCTATTCTATTCTATTCTATTCTATTCTATTCCATTCTATTCGACTCTACTCTACTCTACTCTACTCTACTCTACTCTACTCTACTCTACTCTACTCTACTCTAACCACAATAATATCTTGTTGATGTTTTCAGATTTTTTTTTTGTTTTTCCCCTCACCAAGTCAGACCTTCTGCATGACCCTAGGAAAATGCCCATGGAGAGCTTCTGAATGAGGAACAGTGACAACAGCAGCAAGGTTTTTCTTTCAATTCCACATCCAGGCTGACTTCATAGAATCACAGAATCAACCAGGATGGAAAAGACCTCAGAGATCAAGTCCAACCTATTACCTAATACCTAACACCTCCTGACAACTGAGAAGACTTAGGATGCCTGTGACAAGGGTTGTGAAACAGTGCTGCCTTCAGAGGTGAGGAGTGGCTGCCGAGGGAAGCGGAGTGGTTCAGCCTGGAGGAAGAGTGGCTGAAGGGAGACCTGATTGCTCCCTACAACTCCCCAAAAGGAGGTTGGAGCCAGGTGGGAGTTGGTCTCTTCTCCCTAGTAACAAGAGGGAATACATTCAGTTGCACCAGGGAAGGTTTAGGTTGGAGATTAGGAAAGGTTCCTTTGCTGCAAGAGTGGTCAGGGATTGGAACAGGCTGCCTGGGGAGGTGGTGGAGTCCCCAGCCCTGGGGGTGTTTTTTAGCAAGTAGACATGGCACTCTGGGACATGGCTTAGTGGGCACAGAATCACAGACTCAACCAGGATGGAAAAGACCTCAGAGATCATCAAGTCCAACCTATTACCTAATACCTAACACCTCCTGACAACTAAACCATGGCTCCAAGTGCCACCTCCAAGCCTTTCTTGAACACCTCCAGGGATGGTGACTCCACCACCTCCCTGGGCAGCACATTCCAATGGCCAATTCCTCTTTCTGGGAAGAAATTTCTCCTCCCCTCCAGCTTAAACCTCCCCTGGCACAGCTTGAGACTGTGTCCTCTTGTTCTGGTGCTGGGTGCCTGGGAGAAGAGACCAACCCCCACCTGGCTACAACCTCCCTTCAGGGAGCTGTAGAGAGCAAGAAGGCCTCCCTGAGCCTCCTCTTCTCCAGGCTAAACACCCCCAGCTCCCTCAGCCTCTCCTCCTAGGAGACCCCTCCCCCAGCCTTGTTGCCCTTCTCTGGACACATTCAAGTGTCTCAATGTCCTTCTTCAATATAATTTCCAAACAGCAGTAAATATCTTTCAGCATCATCTGTTTGATGGGAGAAATGAGTAGGGAGAGAGAACAGATCCATTCATCAAGGGACTGAGGAGAAAAATGATTGCATTGGTTGATTTATTTTTTTTTCCATGGGGGAATCCTTAATTCCTAAAATTGAATAATAAGGAGAAGAAATTGCTATTGATGGAGATTGTATTGCTGTCTTTATTTGATGGAATGTTCTTAGCCATTTTGCAGCAATGCTTTTTAGTAGCCCTAGGAGACTCTGGAAGCTAAAATAGTGTCTGTAATGCTTAAGTACAGCACTTAGCTGCATCTATTTAGTGCTGCTTAAATGAAGATTTCAGACTGTCTATACTTTAAGCCTCGCTACCTTCCACTCTGATGTGGTAGATAAATACCTCTGGACCTGGAGTCATAAAATCTTAGTCATAGAATTGTTTCAATTGGAGAAAAGCCTCCAAGATCCGACTATGAACCCAACCCCACCATGGCCACTAAACCATGTCCCAAAGTGCCACAACCACAGGTTTCTGGAAGACCTCCAGCCATGGTGACTCCAAACAGAGAGAATCATTAAGGTTGGAAAAGACCTCTAAGATCATCAAGTCCAACCATCAACCCAACACCAGCACCACACCCACTAAACCATATTCTGAAGGGGCGTGTCTGAGCATGTTTTGAACACCTCAAGCTGTGCCGAGGCACTTGGTGCCATGGTCTGGTCATGAGGTCTGTGGTGACAGGTTGGACTCGATGATCTTCGAGGTCTCTTCCAACCTTAGTGATACTGTGATACCACCAGGGATGGTGACTCCAGCACCTCCCTGGGCAGCCTGTTCCAATCCCTGACCACTCTTGCAGCAAAGAGGTTTTTCCTAATCTCCAACCTAACCCTCCCCTGGCACAATTTCAGGCCATTTCCTCTTGCTCTGTCACCTGATACAAGGGAGAAGAGACCAACCCCCACCTGGCTCCAGCCTCCTTTCAGGGAGTTGTAGAGAACACTAGGCAGGATGCCTCTCAAGTAGCCTTGGGTACTCAAGGATTCATCCAAGCTGGCCTTGAACACATGCAGGGAGGAGGCATCCACAACCTCCCTGGGCAACCTGTTCCACGGGAGCAGTTCAGGAAGACCTGCAGGCGGTGGAAAGGATACACATGGGAGAAGGGTGTGGAGGACTGTCTCCACAGTGGAACAGGGGAAGGGTGTGAGGAGTCATCTCTGCCCTGAGCTGAAACCAAGATCTTTAAGGGTGTAACATAACAAAAGTCAGAACAAACATAAACATATAGCATTCAAGTTGAGCTCAAATCTCTCCTGGATGTTTGTCCTGAGATAGATAGGGCTGATTGAGGACAAGTATTGAAATGCAGCTGGCACAGCTCATGGCAGTAGTAAGCAAATTATCAAATCCCTGATTAATTATTATATATATTTATACATCAATGCACATTTTACATATATTTATTGTACATATTATTATTTTCTATATAAGTATAAATAATATACTTAATAATATATATATAATAGTTATTACAACAATAATATTGGTATAATGTATTTGTATGTATGAATAATATATGATATACACTATAAGTTAATATCATATATAATATATACAGCATCTAATATGTATTATATATACTGGAAAAATAAATGAGTTTATTATAGAATGTGTATATATTATGCATATAATTCCCTGTATATAATAGATAATATATCACACACATAATATATATTAATACATCTCCAGAGGGACCTTGCCAAGCTGGACAGATGGGCAGAGTCCAACAGGATGGCATTCAACAAGTCCAAGTGCCAGGGGCTGCACTTTGGCCACAGCAACCCCAGGCAGAGCTACAGGCTGGGGTCAGAGTGGCTGAGAGCTGCCAAACAAAAAGGGACCTGGGGGTGCTGGGTGACAGCAGCTGAACATGAGCCAGCAGTGTGCCCAGGCGGCCAAGAAGGCCAATGGCATCCTGGCCTGCATCAGGAACAGTGTGGCCAGCAGGAGCAGGGAGGTCATTGTGCCCTGTGCTCAGCACTGGTTGGGCCACCCCTTGAGTTCTGTGTCCAGTTCTGGGCTCCTCAATTTAAGAAGGACATCGAGACACTTGAAGGTGTCCAGAGAAGGGCAACAAGGCTGGGGAGAGGCCTTGAGCACAGCCCTGTGAGGAGAGGCTGAGGGAGCTGGGGTTGCTTAGCCTGGAGAAGAGGAGGCTCAGGGGCGACCTCATTGCTCTCTACAACTCCCTGAAGGGAGGTTGTAGCCAGGAGGGGGTTGGCCTCTTCTCCCAGGCAACCAGCACCAGAACAAGAGGACACAGTCTCAAGCTGTGCCAGGGGAAAATTTAGGCTGGAGGTGGGGAGAAAGTGCTTCCCAGAGAGAGTCATTTGCCATTGGGATGTGCTGCCCAGGGAGGTGGTGGAGTCACCATCCCTGGAGGTGTTCGAGAGGGGACTGGATGTGGCACGTGAAGCCATGGTTTAGTTGTCAGGAGGTGCTGGGTGACAGGTTGGACTTGATGATCTTTGAGGGCTTTCCCAACCTTATTGATTCTATGATTCTATGTATAATGTATAAAATATCTAATAGATATTGATGTATATTAATAATACACCTTATCTATCAACCCAATAGACATTTCTATATGTTCTCCATAATATATAGAATTTGTATTTCTGTGTGTGAGTAGATTTCTCTAAGCAATGGGTATTTTGGCCAGATAAATAAATAAATGAACAAAGCTGTCTCAGCCTGAAACACTTTTCTTAAGGAAAGTTCCATGGAAGCTGCTCTTTTGTTGTGAAACATCTTCTTCATGTTCTTTCTTCTTAAGTCAATGGCAAAGCATTTTCAATGAGTGTGTGTTACCAAACTTACCTGAAAGGCATGACCTAGCTTCACAAAAATGAGAAGAATACCTAGGCCAGAGGCATGAGAGCATGGCAAATGAGGCACTGGTTTAGCTTGCCTGCACAGGCTCTGTTAATGAGCAAGGAGTAATTAAGTAGGGTGGAAAAATATCTAGTTGGAAGGCAGATATCTTACAAGTCAGGAGTCAATCACTTTGCCTTCCAACTACAATTGTGATCTGTTCTTCTGCAGATAATTTAGTGAGACATCAGGAGCTGAGTGAGGACAAGCCCTAACCAAAGGAGTCTCAACACCTGGGAGCTTCAAAGCAAATGAAATGTGAGAAACGCTCTGCACCAAGGAGCTTGTGATGGTCTAGGGACCTTGGAAAGCACAGCCAGTCCATGGAGAAGGACCTCGGAGTCCTAGTGGACAGGCAGTTATCCATGGGACAGCAATGTCTCCTTGTGGCCAAGAAGGCTGATGGTGTCCTGGGGGGCATTAGGTAGAGTGTGGCCAGCAGGTTGAGGAAGGTTCTCCTCTATTCTGCCCTGGGGAGACTGCATCTGAAATACTGCATCCAGTGCTGGGCTCCCCACTTCAAGAGGGACAGGGATCTACTGAAGAGAGGATGAAGATGCTGAAGGGACTGGGACATCTGTCTGATGAGGAAAGGCTGAGAGACCTAGGGCTGGTTAGCCTGGAGAAGACTGAGAGGGGAATCATAGAATCATGGAATCAATAAGGTTGCAAAAGACCTCAAAAATCATCAAGTCCAACCTGTCACCCAACACCTCCTGACTACTAAACCATGGCACCAAGTGCCACGTCCAATCCCCTCTTGAACACCTCCAGGGATGGTGACTCTGACTGATGTTTATAAATATCTGAAGGGTGGGTGTCTCTCCTCAGTGGTGTCCTGTGATAGGACATGGGGCAGTGAATGCAAACTAGAACCCAGCAAATTCCACCTCAGTATGAGGAAAAAATTCTTTACTGTGAGGGTGCTGGAGCCCTGGAGCAGGCTGCCCAGAGAGGTTGTGGAGTCTCCTTTTCTAGAGATCTTCAAAACCCACCTGGATGTGCTCCTGTGTGACCTGCCCTAAGTGGACCTGCTTTGCAGGGGGTTGGGCTCAAAGCCTGCCTGGGTGTGAACCTCAGCAACCTGCTCTGGGTGACCCTGCATTAGCAGGGAGTTGGACAAGGTGATGTGTTGAGGTCGATTTCAACCCCCACCATTCTGAGATTCTATGATTCTGCCCAGCTTCTTAGTAACTATAAGAAAGGTTGAGAGAGGTGATTCTCCCCCTCTACTCTGCTCTGGTGAGACATCACCTGGAGTACTGCCTCCAGTTCTGGAGCCCCTATTACAGGAAGGATCTGGAGGTGCTGGAAGGTGTCCAGAAAAGGGCCACGAGGAGGAGCAGAGGGCTGGAGCTGCTCTGCTATGGAGATAGACTGAAAGAGTTGGGGTTGTTCAGTCTGGAGAAGAGAAGGCTTTGAAGAGACCTTATTGTGGCCTTTCAGTATCTGAAGGGGGCTCCAAGAAAGCTGGGGAGGGACTTCTGAGGGTGTCAGGGAGTGATAGGACTGGGGGGATGGAGCAAAACTAGAAATGGGTAGATTCAGATTGGATGTTAGGAAGAAGCTGTTCCCCATGAGGGTGGTGAGAGCCTGGCACAGGCTGCCCAGGGAGGTGGTGGAAGCCTCCTGCCTGGAGGTGTTTGCAGCCAGGCTGGATGTGGCTGTGAGCAACCTGCTGCGGTGTGAGGTGTCCCTGCCCATGGCAGGGGCTTGGAACTGGCTGATCCTTGAGGCCCCTTCCAACCCTGACACTTCTGTGATTCTGTGAGAAATGAAACTTTTGCTTCTGGTTTTACTCTTGTTAGACTGTGAGGCTCAACCTCCCGGGACTTCAGCTCCTGGAGCATGCTTGCATGTGCTGTGTTAGCAGCAGGGTTTGCTGCTTGGAGGAACACTCAAAATACCTCTGACAGGGGTTTATTTCCTTTTTTTGTCCCCTTGGTATTCTAAGTTGAAAAGTTCAAGGTTCTGCTCTGGGTGCAGAGAAGTCAGATGAAGCCGTGACTCATGCTAAATATTTCTATCGAGGTTATTGCTTTTCAGGTGGAATTCATCAGGCCCCTGGAAAATGTTCTTGTCTACAAATTCTATCCTGCTGCATTGTATTGCTCCGCACAACGCTAAACGTCTTGATTTGCATTTGCATGAGCTGATTGAACCCTTGTTCTCCTTGGCATGCCTAAGGGTTGCATTTCATCCTCCCTTTCTTCTTTTCCCCTTCCTTTATTTCCACGGTAGTGCTCAGTTCCTGTTTCTTTCAGAGCCATTGTTGCCTGTGCTTCATTTTCAGATCGTTTCACAGGAGTTTTCCATAACATCTCTCTCTCTATTGTCCCTGGGAATCCTGATCTTGCCTGTGTTTTCTTTCCTCCTCATTACTCTGCTCACCTTCTGAAATCTCGACGTGCATCTTCGGATGGAGGTGGAAGGAAATGCTGCCTTCACGGAGAAAATGGCTCCATGCAGTAGCTACAGATATTTGGGGTGATTGGTTTTGGGTTTTTTTTTTTTTTCTCTTTTCCAAGAAAGAAAGAAGACCAAGGGGAAAAAAAAAATCTTAACAATCAAAGAAACTCGCATTTTTATCAAATTATGTTCCAGGCAAAAAAAAAAAAAATCAGTTCCACCATTATCCTCATCTGTGTGGGAGAGTTCAGAATAAAGGCTCCTCATTTTTAGGAAAAGAGCCATTTTCTGGTCTCTGCTGTTGCCAACTGCCAGGCTGGGCAGGGACTGGCTGGAGAGCAGCCCTGAGGAGAGAGACTTGGGGGTGCTGGGGGAGGAGAAGCTCAACAGGAGCTCTCAGCCTGCACTTGCAGCCCGGAAAGCCAATCAGCTCCTGGGCTGCAGCAGGAGAAGTGTGGCCAGCAGGGCAAGGGAGGGGATTCTCCCCCTCTGCTCAGCCCTGGTGAGACCCCACCTGGAGTACTGCCTCCAGTTCTGGAGCCCCTATTCCAAGAGGGATCTGGAGGTGCTGGAAGGTGTCCAGAGAAGGGCCAAGGGGATGATCAGAGGGCTGGAGCAGCTCTCCTGTGAGGACAGACTGAAGGAGTTGGGGCTGTTCAGTCTGGAGAAGAGAAGGCTCCCAGGTGACCTCATTGTGGCCTTCCAGGATCTGGAGGGGGCTCCAAGAAGGCTGGGGAGGGACTTCTCAGGCTCTCAGGTAGTGCTAGGACTAGGGGGAATGGAATGAAGCTGGAGGTGGGGAGGAAGTTCTTCCCCATGAGAGTGGTGAAGCCCTGGAATGGGTTGTCCAGGGAGGTGGTTGAGGCCCCATCCCTGGAGGTGTTTAAGCCCAGGCTGGATGAGGCTCTGGGGAGCCTGATCTAGTGTGGGGCGTCCCTGCCCATGGCAGGGGGTTGGAAATAGATGATCCTTGTGGTCCCTTCCGACCCTGACTGATACTATACTATGATACTACTATACTATGATATATATCAGTGACATTGTTTAAACAGAACCATAGACTCAAAGGATCACAGAATTGTTTTGGTTGGAAAAGACCTTTAAGATCATCAACCCAGCCCCACCATGGCCACTAAACCGTGTCCCCAAGCGCCTTGGCCACACACTTGAACACCTCCTGGACGGTGCCTCCACCACCTCCCTAGTCATCCTGTTCCAATCCCTGACCATTCTGGAGCAAAGAAATTTTAACTCCTCTCCAACCTAAGCCTCCCCTGGCATAATTTGAGGCCATTTCCTCTCCTTCTGTCACCTGATACTAGGGAGAAGAGACCAACTGCGACCTCACTGCAACCTCCTTTCAGAGAGCTGAAGAGAGCAATGAGGTCTCCTCTCAGCCAGAATAAACAACCTCAGTTCCCTCAGCTGCTCCTCACCTGTCTTGTTCTCCAGACCCTTCATTGCTCTTCTCTGGACATGTTCCAGCACCTCAGTGACCTTCTTGTAGTTGACAGATTTTGGCAATAGCTCATATTTTGATTTCTCATCTATATCTTAGTGAGGAAACTCATTTGGAAACTGTTTCTCTTCTTCAGTGTGGAAACTACCTTGTCCCTAGTTGGACAATAGGAAGAAGTTCTTAACTGTGAGGGTGGTAGAACACTGGAACAGGTTTCCCAGTGTGGTGGTGGAGACCCCATCCTTGAAGACATTCAAGGTCAGGTGTGATGGGGCTCTGAGCAACCTCATCTAGTTGGGCATATCCCTGCATACTTGTCTCTATCTGGAGAGGGAAAGAGCCTCAGGTCTTTTGAATATTCCCATGTTGTGAAAGGAGAGGCACAAACCAGGCCAAAATGTCAACAGCTAGGCCATTGATTACACAAACAAAGTGGATGGATCAGAAGGGAGAGAGAGAGAAAATATATAGAGAGAAAAGAGGAAAGGAATTATATTACCACACCCCCTCACCCCCAAGACAGTTTGAGTCTGTGGAGGAAAGGTGCTGCAGGAGATGTTGGGTCTGTAGAGGAAGGCTGCTGAGGCTTTGGCTGTAGAAGGGATGAGGTCCTCTGGGCAGCCTCTTCAGCTCCATGAGTTGCAGCAGGCGGAACTTAGGGTGCGGGCGAGAGTTCAGTCTGCTTCTTCCAGGCTCCATGATGATGTCTCTGTCATTTTTCCTCTCCTGGTATTCCCTCCATTTTCATTCTCAGCAGCATTGTCCTTCTCCTGTGTTTTCTTCATCTGTGCTCAAGACTTTTGTACAGTTTTTAGTCCTTAGATATGTGTCCATGCATTGTCCCTCAGCAAATCAGGGGTCAGGTGGGGAATCCCTTATCTCACCATCCCCCTTTCCGGGGAGTACCTGATGGGTGGAGATTATTTGTCTTCCTCGGTCCATTGTTGTCAGGCCAGCTGTGGTCAGTGAGCAATGTTATCTTTGCACCTTCCCAAAGAGTCCTTCCAGTGGCTCTGCCCAAGGCACAGCAGCTATTGTCTGGGCAAGCAGGGAAGGGGATTTTATATTTCTTGAGTCGCAGTATCACAGTATCACAGAATCACCAAGGTTGGAAGAGACCTCAAGATCATCGAGTCCAACCTGTCACCACAGACCTCACGACTAGACCATGGCACCAAGTGCCACATCCAGTCCCTCTTGAACACCTCCAGGGATGGTGACTCCACCACCTCCCTGGGCAGCACATTCCAATGGCGAATGACTCTCTCTGGGAAGAACTTTCTCCTCACCTCGAGCCTAAACTTCCCCTGGTGCAGCTTGAGACTGTGTCCCCTTGTTCTGGTGCTGGTTGCTAGAGAGAATAGACCAACCCCCTTCCTGGCTACAACCTCCCTTCAGGTAGTTGTAGAGAGCAAAGAAAGTCTCCCCTGAGCCTCCTCTTCTCCCGGCTAAACAACCCCAGCTCCCTCAGCCTCTCCTCACAGGGCTGTGATCCAGACCCCTCCCCCAGCCTTGTTGCTTCTCTGGACACCTTCAAGTGTCTCGATGTCCTTCTTAAACTGAGGGCTCAGAACTGGACACAGGACTCAAGGTGTGGCCTAACCAATGCAGAGTACAGGGCACAATGACCTCCCTGCTCCTGCTGGCCACACCATTCCTGATGCAGGCCAGGATGCCATTGGCCTTCTTGGCCACCTGGGCACACTGCTGCCTCATGTTCAGGTGGCTGTCGATCAGCACCCCCAGGTCCCTCTCTGTTTGGCAGCTCTCAGCCACTCTGACCCAGCCTGTAGCTCTGCCTGGGGTTGCTGTGGCCAAAGTGCAGCCCCCTGGCACTTGGACTTGTTGAATGCTCTCCTGTTGGACTCTGCCCATCTGTCCAGCCGATCGAGGTCCCTCTGCCAGAGCCTTCAGCCCTCTAACTGACCAACATCTGTTCCCAACTTGGTGTCATCTGCAAATTTGCTGATGACTGACTCAATCCCCTCATCCAGATCATCAATGAAGATTTAAAGAGGATGGGGCCCAGCACTGATCCCTGGGGCACACCACTGGTGCCAGGCCTCCAGCTGGTTGTGGCACCATTCACCACCACTCTCTGGGCTCAGCCTCCAGCCAGTTCCTAACCCAGCTCAGAGTGCTGCTGTCCAAGCCAGGGGCTGACAGCTTGGCCAGGGAGTTTGCTGTGGGGGATGGTGTCAAAGGCCTTGCTGAAGTCCAGGCAGACCACATCCACAGCCTGCCCCACATCCAGCAGGCAGTCACCTGATCATAGCAGGAGATCAGGTTGGAGAGGCAGGACCTGCCCTTCCTGAATCCATGCTGGCTGGACCTGAGCCCTTGGCCATCCTGCAGGTGCGCAGTTCTTGCCGCCAGGATAATCTGCTCCATCATTTTCCCTGGCACTGAGGTCAGGCTGCCAGACCTGGAGCTTTCTGGTTTCATCTCAGAGAGTTAGTTACAAATTTAGAAAAGGATTGCTTTGCTTGACATTCATTCCTTCATCACCAGAACAGACTTGGAGTACTTAAAAAACAAAGCTTTCATAGAGTGACTGCCTGAATGAGTGAAATAAAAAGTTAAAAGAAGAAAAAAGGCAATAATAAAATAACCTAAATCTGATCAAGAGAGATCATAAACGCCTCACTAAAGCTGATGGCAAAAGCTCTCTCATCAACAGGGATTCATTGAACGGTTTGGGTTGGAAGGGACCTTCAAGATCATTTAGTTCCCAACCCCTTGCCATGGGCAGGGGCACCTCCCACTAGCCCAGGTTGCTCGAGGCCTCATCCAGCTTGGCACTGAGCACCTCCAGGGAGGGGGAATCTGCAACCTCCCTGGGCAAACCTGTGTCAGTGTCTCACCACCCTCACTGTCAAGAATTTCTTCCCAATCTCCAGTCTAAATCTCTCCTCTTCCAGCTCAAAGCCATTGCCTCATCCTATTGCTCCAATCCCTTGTCAAAAGTCCCTCCCCAGCTCTCCTGGAGCCCCTTCATCTATTGGAAGGCTGCTCTAAGGTTTCCCTAGAGCCTTCTCTTTTCCAGGCTGAACAACTCCAACTCTTTCAGCCTGTCACTAATAGAGGAGGTTCTCTATCCCTCTGATCATCTTTGTGGCTTCCTCTGGACTCTCTCCAGCAGTTCCATGTCCATATTGTGATGGGGGCCCCAGAACCGGACGCACTACTCCAGATAGGGTCTCACAAGAGGACAGTAGTGGTTGGAGACATCTGAATCTTTAACCTCAAAAGGGAATAGGACATTGAGAAGCTTTCTTAGCACTAGTACACTAGCACATTTTTCAGCCCAAATCCTAGGAACAAGAAACTAGGAGGCTGCCACTGCAGAGCTATCAGTGTCTAGCCAGTAGGAATCGCAGCAGATCTACTCTCCGTGCGTGGAGGAGGAACAACGGAACTAGCAGGTGAACTTCCCCATAGTATTAACAGCAAAGAACCCTTTGGGTAATAGTATTTACCACTTTTCAACTTCAGCAGCCATTTCCAACAGCATCATTTTGCTAAGTGGCGAGTAAGAGCCCAAGGTAAGTCTGCAAAGGGCACGAGGAAAGGAGAGGGAAATTGCAGGTCCTTCAGGGGAGCCTAACCAAAAGTGAGGGAATGGAATTAAAGCAAGATCCTCTGAACACCCACCAGCCACTATCACACTTCCTATTTCGAGAGCCCCTAATTAATTCCTAGCTCTGTTTTTTTGATAACACTCCTCAGATATTTATAGAGCACCATCCCTGCCTTGCTCACTGCTAAGTGAGGCAAGGTTAATGGACTGGTTTTGATAGCAAATGTGACTCCATGCCTCATGTTTACAGAAGTAAGTTATCAGGCTGTGTAACAGCTTAATAGGAACTGACTTTGAAGTGTGTCATTTTCTGTATTTAATCTGCCAAGCAAAGTGTGAAAACCCCAAAACTGAGGCTTTTCCCTTTTTCTCCCTTTCGAGAGGACTTTGCAGTGGGAAAATCTTGGTGCAGTTGTCTGGACCAAGGTCTCCAATCTGAATATATTTTCTATGCATCCTCCAGGCCATTTGCAGACCACCAGGACAAATTATCCTATTTCCAGCCTCCCTCTCTCTTGACTGCAGCTTGGCAAAGGGCTGCTGATTGTGTGACATTTGCAGGCTATTCTGTGCCACTGGCTTTCTGAGCTGCCCCCCAGGAGGGAATAGATGCTCATGCGGAAATGACCCAGAGGAAATTGTAACTAAAAGCTTCCTTCAGGTCCCTGGAAAAGATGGTAGCTATCAGCACCAGGAGAATTAATCAAGCCTATCACTCAGCTCTAGTCTAGACCTGAGGAACATGCCATGGACAATGGTCTTCAAAGATCGGCTTGCAGAATAAGTTGCTGACAGAAGTCTGTTCATAGACTCATAGAATCACAGCATTGTCAGGGCTGGAAGGGACCTCAAGGCTCAGACAGTTCCAACCCCCTGCCATGGGCAGGGAAACCTCACACCACAGCAGGTTGCTCACAGCCACATCCAGCCTGGCTGCAAACACCTCCAGGCAGGAGGCTTCCACCACCTCCCTGGGCAGCCTGTGCCTGGCTCTCACCACCCTCATGGGGAACAACTTCCTAACATCCAGTCTGACTCTACCCATTTCTATGGCACTTGAAGCCATGCTTTAGTTAGTCATGAGGTGTTGGGTGACAGAATGGAATGGAATGGAATGGAATGGAATGGAATGGAATGGAATGGAATGGAATGGAATGGAATGGAATGGAGTGGAATGGAATGGAGTGGAATGGAATGGAGTGGAATAGAATAGAATAGAATAGAATAGAATAGAATAGAATAGAATAGAATAGAATAGGACTGGACAGGTGGGAGGAGTCCAACGGGATGATATTCAACAAGTCCAAGTGCCAGGGGCTGCACTTTGGCCACAGCAACCCCATGCAGAGCTACAGGCTGGGGTCAGAGTGGCTGAGAGCTGCCAAACAGAGAGGGACCTGGGGGTGCTGGTTGACAGCAGCTGAACATGAGCCAGCAGTGTGCCCAGGTGGCCAAGAAGGCCAATGGCATCCTGGCCTGCATCAGGAAGAGTGTGGCCAGCAGGAGCAGGGAGGTCATTCTGCCCCTGTACTCAGCACTGGTTAGGCCACACCTTGAGTCCTGTGTCCAGTTCTGGGCTCCAGTTTAAGAAGGACATTGAGACACTTGAAGGTGTCCAGAGAAGGGCAACAAGGCTGGGGAGAGGCCTTGAGCACAGCCCTGTGAGGAGAGGCTGAGGGAGCTGGGGTTGCTTAGCCTGGAGAAGAGGAGGCTCAGGGGAGACCTCATTGCTCTCTCCAACTCCCTGAAGGGAGGTTGTAGCCAGGAAGGGGTTGGTCTCTTCTCTCTAGCAACCAGCACCACAACAAGGGGACACAGTCTCAAGCTGTGCCAGGGGAAGTTTAGGCTGGAAGTGAGGAGAAAGTTCTTCCCAGTGAGAGTCATTCGCCATTGGGATGTGCTGCCCAGGGAGGAGGTGGAGTCACCGTCCCTGGAGGTGTTCAAGAGGGGACTGGATGTGGCACTTGGTGCCATGGTCTAGTCATGAGGTCTGTGGTGACAGGTTGGACTCAATGATCTTCGAGGTCTCTTCCAACCTTAGTGATACTGTGAGACTGTGAATAGATTAGAATAGAATGGAATAGAATAGAATAGAATAGAATAGAATAAACCAGGTTGGAAGAGATCTTCAAGATCATCACATCCAACCAAGTCCAACAGGTTGGACTTGATGATCTTTGAGGTCTTTTCCAACCTTATTGATTCTATGATTCTGTTTTTCTTTTCCCATTCCCCCTAGTCCTATCAATACCTGACAGCCTAAAAAGTCTGTTGCTGGATGACATCCTTCCAAGGGCTTCTGTGATACAAACAGAAGAGCAGTGAACAGCAGTTCTGTGCAGGGCTTGGTTCATGCACATGTGGTCATCTGCTTCGCCCGACACAGGGAGAGCACGGCTCAGGCAGAAAACCATCAGCTGTAGCCAAGCAAGGAAAGGCTTATCTGCATTTTGCTGTGGAAACCTCAGACCAGGGAACTCACACGAGTTAGAGAAATTAGAGATTAGATGTTAAAAGTCTCTGGCTTCTAATCAAACCTCAGGCCTTGATTTAAGTCCTCCTCCAAATAGCATAGTTTGTTATCTGAGTGATTGCAGCTTGTCTCAATCCGGAGAGGGAAAGAGATTCAGGTTTTTAATGAATATTCCCGTGTTGTGAAATGAGAGGTCAAAATATCAACAGCTAGACTATTGATTACATAACTACAGTGGATGGACATAAATAAAGTGGAGGGATCAGAAGGGGAGGGAGAATAGGAAGAGAGAGAAGAAAGGGAGAGGAGGGAAAGAATTATATTACCACACCCCTCAGCCCCCCAAGACAGTTTGAGTCTGTGGAGGAAAGGTGCTGCAGGAGATGTTGGGTCTGTAGAGGAAGGCTGCTGAGGCTTTGGCTGTAGAAGGGATGAGGTCCTCTGGGCAGCTTCTTCAGCTCCATGAGTTGCAGCAGGTGGAACTTAGGGCACGGAGAGAGGGTTTTCAGAGTCCAAGATCCATTGTGTTGGCCCCGGGATGTTTCCAGCGTGTGCTGCCGTCTGCTTTCTTCTGCACCTTGCTTCTCCAATTTTCTCCTCCTCCAAGCCAGCAGTTGCTCCAGTTTTTTAGCCCTTAGGCAAGTGTCCAGGTGTTGTTCCCCAGGATATCGTTCTGGGAAATCATCTTTAGGTCCAGGTATTGTTCCCCAGGAAATCTTTCTGTGTACTCAGGTGAGTTTGGGCAGCCACTGGATAGAGGGGGGAAGGCCTCCGCCTCCTCCTGCTCCATCTAGCTACCCACACACTCTTTACACATCAGGAACCGTTGTCCTTTCCTGGGGTATCTGATGGCTGGAAATGATCTTGTCCTGAAGGTGTGAATGCTGGGCCCTTGGGCCATTGTTGTAGGCCAGCTGCAGTCCCGTGAGCAATGTTATCTTTGCACCTTCCAAGAGTCCTTCCAGTGGCTCTGCCCAAGGCACATCAGCTATGGCCTGGGCAAGCAGCAAGGGATTTTATCTTTGTTGAGTCACACCAGGAGAGACAAGCTTTAGTCTCTCACACAGCTAAAAATAGAGACAGGTATTTGTTATTCTCAGCTGCAGAGACCTGGGGCCTGCTCCCTTTCTGCTGGACCCTGGTAACTTTCCTTTCCCAATCGTACTTCATCCTTCCTTTTCCTCTTCTCCCATCTTAGCTCCCACCTAAATCCTTCACACTGCATTTAGGAGCAAATAAAGCATTAATTCATTCATCTGTGTGAAATGTTCTCTTAACTATTACCTCGGGCAGTCATTTGGTTGGATCTGGTGGGGGAATGCATTGACATTGTTAAGGTTAATGACCCAATGATTAACAATACACATTTTGCAGCTCAGTGCTCCCAGCCACTGTTGGTAGAGTAATGTGAACAATGACATGCATATTATGCTACAGTATCTGGAATGGAGTCTTCCTTTCTACCTAATAGGAGGTGCAAAAGAAACCACCCCCTGCTCAAACCAGCAGCTCTAAAAGCTGGGCTAAGTTTTGGACTTCTCAAAAACCTGAGGAACTTCACTGAGCTCCTGGATGATGCCACATTAATCCTGAGTAGCTCATAAAGTCAGTCAGCTTATAATTTGTGTCCCCCTGCACACAGCCAAATCATCCATAAGTTTTCAAAGACACATTTTATGCTCGGCAGTTATGGCTTCCCTAAAGCCGTAGTGCTCTGTTGGATCATCCACAGCACAGCTCTGAGCTGAGCTGATGTCCCACTTGATTGCACTTGTATCCACAGCACACGATGGGAGTTCTGATGCCGGGTGCGGGCAGACAGCTGCGTTTGGCAGCGAGGTGGAACAGCAGGGAACAGCAACACTCAGCCTCACAGAAGGTCATAGAATGGCTCAGGTTGGAAGGGACCTCAGAGATCATCTACTCCAACTTCCCCACCATGGGCAGGGAAGCCTCTCATCTAGACTTGGCTGCTCAAGGCCTCATCCAACCTGGCCTTAAACAATTCCAGGTAGGAGGCATCCACAACCTGCCTGGGCAGCCTATTCCAGAGTCTCACCATGCTCATACTGAAGAACTTCTTCCCAGTAAGCTCCAGTCTAAACCTACGCATCAGGAACAGTGTGGCCAGCAGGACTCAGCACTGGTTAGGTCACACTCTTGAGTCTCTGTGTCCAGTTCTGGGCTCCCTCAGTTTAGGAAGGATGTTGAGATGCTGGAAGGTGTCCAAAGAAGGGCAACAAAGTTGGGGAATGGGGCTCTGAGCCAGCAGTGTGCCCAGGTGGCCAAGAAGGCAGCCCTGTGAGGAAGAGGCTGACTGGGAGCTGGGTCCAGTTCTGCTTAGCCTGGAGAAGAGGAGGCTCAAAGGGGCAGACCTTCTGAGGGAGCTGGGGTTGCTCTAGAAGAGGAGGCAACTCCCTGGAGGGAGGTTGTAGCCAGGTGGGGGTTGGTATCTTCTCCCAGGCAAGCAGCACCAGAACAAGAGGACACAGTCTCAGGCTGCACCAGGGGAAGTTGAGGCTGGATATTAGGAAGAAGTTCTTTACAGAGAGAGTGATTGGCCATTGGAATGGGCTGCCCAGGGAGGTGGTGGTGTTGTCCCTGGAGATCTCCAAGAAAAGACTGGATGAGGCAATTAGTGCCATGGTTTAGTTGGTTGGATAATGCTGGGTGAGAGGTTGGACTGGATGGTCTTGGAGGTCTCTTCCAACCTGGCTGATTCTCTGATTCTTACAATGGAGTCACCAGAACTGGATGCAGTATTCAAGGTAGGGGGTCTCACCAGCCTAGAGGGGCAGAATCCCCTCTCCTGACCTGCTAGGTCATTTAGATCAGATTTACTACTTCATATTTTTTTTTAACCAAACCTGAAATAGGAACCAGAACTGGCAATGTTTTGGGGTGTGCAGCATGAAGCCACGCTGGGTTTGATGGTTGCATATATGTTTACCATACTCTAGAAGCAGCATCTGTGTTGGAGCTCAACCTTTCAATCTGATACAGGATTCCTGCTTCCCAAATGCCACTTTTTGACCCTTAATGTTATGTAGTTGACAAGAGTAGTCTCACTCAGTGGCCTTAAGATAGAGAATTTCCTCTCTTAGGTTTATCACAAGCTGGACAGGTTTATTATAAGGTGGACATGAGCAGGCAGTGTGAGCCTGCAGCCCAGAAGGCAAATCACATCCTGGGCTGCATCAAAAGATTCATTGCCAGCAGATCCAGAGAGGTGATTCTGCCACTTTGCTCTGGTGAGACCTCACCTGGAGTACTGTGTGCTGGTCTGGAGCCCTCAATGTAGGAAGGACATGGACCTGATGGAGCAGATCCAGAGGAGGGCCATGAAAATGCTCAGAGGGTTGGAGCAGCTCTGCTATGGGGACAGGCTGAGGGAGCTGGGGGTGTTCAGCCTGGAGAAGAGGAGGCTCCAGGGAGACCTAATAGCAGCCTGCTGGTACCTGAAGGGAGCTACATGAATGAAGGGGAGAGACTGTTTGCAAAGGCCTGCAGTGAGAGGATCAGAGGCAATGGCTTCAAACTAGAGCAGAGCAGATTTACATTGGGTGTGTGGAACTAGTTCTTTATCATGAGTGTGATGGAACAGTGGAACAGGTTGCCCAGGGAGGTGGTTGTGGCCTATTCCATGGAGATATTCAAGGTGAGGCTGGACAGGGCTCTGTCTGATCTAGTAAGGATGTCCCTGCTGTCTGCAGAGGGGTTGGACTGGAGGAGCTCTGGAGGTCCCCTCTGGCCCAGACCATTCTATGATTCTATCCCATTGTTTTGAGAGCACTGCCATCTAAAAATAGCCTGCCTGTAAGAAACATCATCATTGCTGTTATGATGATTAGTGTTTTTACTGCTTCAGCCACTCAGCTGGAATCATTTCAGCCATGCAATGCAATCCCCATTTGAGCATTCTCAACTCATTTATACTCATTAAGTCATTCACTGAGTTTCACTGAGTACCCCTTTGTTTGCTTTTGGTTTGGGGTTTGGTTTGCTCACTTGCTTGTTTGTTTTCATTAGCACTGCATTAGCATTTTCAAGCATTTCACAGGACCCAAATGTTTGCCTGGATTTGCTGGCCCTAAGCACTTCCCAGGTCGATTTTAAGCATTGCATAATGATCTGAGTAAACAAATAGGACAGTGGCAGGTTTGGCTAAGGAAGGAGAGGAGCAAACCCCTGTGATTAGTCCTCTCTGCCATGAAGGCAATGAATGGATTAGGGAATGCATTCATTTTTCATTAATTCATTATAAATTAAGAGGCAAGGTGAGGCATAATCCACTGACAGCATGTCATGAATATTTGGCTTTCAAATGTAGGCACTTGAGGCTTCTGATTTTCACAAGGCCTGTTCCAGAGCATGTTCTGTTTAATTAGAGGAAGAGGGAAGTGCTCACAGGCTCTAAAACTTTTAGCAGTTATTTAGGTGATTAAGCTTGGACTGAAGCAACCTTAGTTAGCTAGTTAGTTAGTTAGTTAGTTTTAGTTAGTTAAAAATGTGGACATGGATCCTCATTCACACTTACATGCTATATCAAGTTAGCCATGGGTCAGCAATGTGCACTTGTGGCCAAGAAGGACAATGAGGTCCTGGGCTGCATTCAGAGGAGTGTGTCCAGCAGACCCAGAGAGGTTCTCCTTCCCCTTCAACTCTGCCCTGCTGAGACCTCACCTGGAATATTGCATCCAGATCTGGGCTCCCCAGTTCAGGAGGGACAGGGATCTGCTGGAGAGAGTCCAAGGGATGGCAACAAGGATGATGAGAGGACTGCAGCACTGCCTGGGGAGGAAAGGCTGAGAGCCCTGGGGCTGTTTGTCTGCAGAGGAGAAGACTGAGAGGGGTCAATGTCTATCAGTAGCTGAGGGCTGGAGGTCAAGAGGGAGTGGACAGGCTCTGCTCAGTTGCATCCTGGGATAGGACAAGGAGCAATGGATGTAAGCTACAACACAGGAGGTTCCACCTCAACATGACAAGGAACTTGTTGACTGTGAGGGTCCCAGAGACCTGGAGCAGGCTGCCCAGAGAGGTTGTGGAGTCTCCTTCTCTGGAGCCTTTGCAGCCCTGTCTGGATGTGTTCCTGTGTGACCTGTGCTGGATTTTATGTTCCTGCTCTGGCAGGGGGTTGGACTGGAAGATCTCCTGAGGTCTCTTCCAACCCCTAATGTCCTGCGAGCCTGTGATCACTGCAGCAAAATATATACACTATAAATCACCCAGCAGATACAAATGGTTTAAATCAGTCCTGGGGAATGATTTTTAAGGGGAGGAACCAACTTCAGAAGCATCACCTTGAAAGAGTTGTCTCATTCCTTGGCCATTGACATGATCCTGTGCAACACATTATTCACCTTGCTGCTGCTGCTGCTGCTGCTGAGGTGGGAAGATTGGGAAAACAAGCCCAAGCAACTGGGATTTACGTCTCACCTGCATTGTTGGCTTTGCATGTCTGGATGGCTGAACTAAAGAAGAGGAGGATTACCTTTACAGCATTGAGAAGATCACTTTTCTCCTCCAACAAGGGGTGTCAAACCCTGGAGCAGGCTGCCCAGAGCACTGGTGGAGTCCCCAACTCTAATGCAGTGCAGCCATGGTGCTGAGGGACGTGGCTTAGTGGTGAGCTGGCAGTGTTGGGTTACCAGCTGAACTTGATGACCTAAAAGGTCATCCAGCCTCAGTGATTCTGTGATTCCATGATTCTCTCACATATTCATAGAATCATAGAATCAACCAGGTTGGAAAGGGCCTCAAAGATCATCAAGTCCAACCTATCACCACAGACCTCATGACAACTAAACCATGGCACCAAGTGCCATGTCCAATCCCCTCTTGAGCACCTCCAGGGATGGTGACTCCACCACCTCCCAGGGCAGCACATTCTAATAGCCAATTAGTCTCCCAGTGAAGAACTTTCTCCTCACCTCTAGCCTAAACTTCCCCTGGCACAGCTGTGTCCTCTTGTTCTGGTTGCCCGGGGAGAAGAGACCAACTCCCACCTGGCTACAACCTCCCTTCAGGGAGCTGTAGAGAGCAATGAGGTCTCCCCTGAGCCTCCTCTTCTCCAGGCTAAGCAACCCCAGCTCCCTCAGCCTCTCCTCATAGGGCTTATGCTTGAAGCCTCTCCCCAGCCTCGTTGCCCTTCTCTGAACACGTTCAAGAGTGTCAATGTCCTTCTTAAACTGAGGAGCCCAGAATTGGACACAGTGGTCAAAGTACTGAAGGCTGGACTTGATGATCTCAAAGGTCTTTTCCAGCCTGGTTGGTTCTGTATTCTGTGTTCTGTATTCTGTGTTTAAGATGCATTGGATCCTCCACTATTCAATTTTTTGCCTAAGGACTGAGCTTTTAGAATTACAGAATCACAGAACTATCAGGGTTGGAAGGGACTTCAAAGATCATCTACTTCCAACCTCCTGCCATGGGCAGAGACACTCTCCACTAGAACAAATTACCCAGAGCTACATCCAGCCTGGCCTTAAAAATTTCCATCAAAGATTCTGTAATCTGAATAGGTAAGATAGACAAAGGGTATTGAAGATGCAAGTGACAAATGACAGCACAAGAGGCAATGGCCTCAAGTTGCAGCAGGGGAGGTTTAGTTGGACATTAGAAGAAACGTCTTGACTGAAAGGGTTTTCAAACAAACCTCAAAGATCATCAAGTGCAACCTGTCACCACAGACCTCATGACTAGACCATGGCACCAAGTGCCACATCCAGTCCCTTCTTGAACACCTCCAGGGGTGGTGACTCCACCACCTCCCTGGGCAGCACATCCCAATGGCGAATGACTCTCTCGGTGAAGAACTTTCTCCTCACCTCCAGCCTAAACTTCCCCTGGCACAGCTTGAGACTGTGTCCTCTTGTTCTGGTGCTGCTTGCCTGGGAGAAGAGACCAACCCCTTCCTGACTACAACCACCCTTCAGGGAGTTGTAGAGAGCAAATGAGAGGGTAATGAAGCTGGTGAAGTGTGTGGAGAACAGGGGTGGTGAGGAGTGGCTGAAGGAGCTGGATGTGTTCCTCCTGGAGAATAGGAAGCTGAGAAGAGACCTTCTGGCTCTCTGCAGCTGCTTGAAAGTCTGGTGGAGCCAGGTGGGTGTACTTTGGATAAGAAAATGAAACTTGGATAATAGGACAGAGTAAAACAAAGGAGGTAAAACTTGGCCTATCTTCCTACATTTGGAGGTGGGGGTTGGTCTCTTCTCCTTAGTACCAAGTGACAGGACAAGAGGAAGTGGTCTCAAGCTGCACCAGGGGAGCTTCAGTTTGGATATTAGAAGAAACTTCTTGACTGAAAGCATTCTCAAAGACTGGAGCAGGCTGCCCAGGGAGGTGATTGAATGCCTATCATA